>WNWK01011569.1:0-63898 GCA_009830355.1 Cherax destructor
TATCTGGCCCAAAAGGCACTAGAATTCATTTCATTAGTTATATATTTTTTATTAGAGATTTATAACATTTCAAGTTACTGGTGCACAATGCATGAGTGAGTATTGAACAAGATGACTTCAAAATTGCAGAAAATGTTTGTCTTCATAAAGCATGGCAATCTTTATTGGTAATAAAAGAAATAGCCAAAAAATGGCAATCTAATTACCCATATGAATAAAAATATTCAAAATGTGTTGTGTATTTCTAGCAACTATATAAATGAAAATTGCTCTAGATCAAGTTACCAAAAATTTAATATTCTATACTACTTTATCATATAACAAACCTTGTTGGGAATGGTCGTTAGGGGCTATTTGGCCTTGAGTCTGTTCTTGGCTATGGATAAAAGATAGAATGATATCAGGTTGAGAACTTGAAGGAGTATATCTCATTGATTACCATTACAGACTAGAGATAAACCCTTCCATCACTGTGGTTTAGGACCAGTGTCTCGCTGATGTTAGTATCATACATTGCAGCTATTACTTTATCAATATTAAGAGAAACATGTTTTTTGTTCATCAGTTTTAATTAACACTAGTTCCTTAGTCCTAAATGAATACAAATGTAAAGCCAAAAGTAGCAAATAGCAAATTTTGTCATCAGTGAAAAGACTCCACTAGTACAACTCTTCAGTAACGTGTTAACAAGCGTCAGAAAATTACTATAAGCCTTTTAAACTACACTATATTAAGCCAAAAAGGAAGTAAATAAACCCTTATTTATTCATAATCTTCACATCATAATAAGTAATGCATAAATGCTAAGACTAATATCTTTGAGCAGTACACATGTTCAATGAATATTTTACTGAACATGATATGAGGTGATCTAATCCCACCATTGACTGCATCTAAAAATAAGAATAATTGGAATTCTCCTCTTGTCCATCGTCAATATTAATTCTAGTAGTATAAATTTATTAGATCTATAAATACTGACATTCAGTATTCTAATTTTACATTACTTTAATCAGAAAGTACAGTAATGGCTGTCTTCTTTGGGCCTCTACCTGGTGGCACGTCCTGTTGGCCACGTATAAAATGTTATACTGCACAACACTGCATTACAGTCGTACATGACAAAGACACTCTTTCTAAAGCCAGTGTGCAAGATAGCAGGGATACACTGAGGCTTGTCACTTCAATATGTTATATCACAGTGGTTAGTGTGGGTTGACTGGCAAATGTTGCCGATAAGTAACACTAGTTAGTGACTTTCTTTTCATGGTTAACAACATTTTATTATCTGTAAACTATATTTTGTATACTGCAGAAAGAAATAGAGTTTGTAAGACTAGCAGAGCCAATAAGTAAGACTTGCAGAGTAAGTCTTAATTCGTTCTTTTTGTGTCAGAATAAAGACTGACTGTGAAAACTCGACCAGAGTGGCCAGTGACATCAATAAATAACACATTTCATTTTATGGTTTCTGCTAAGGTTAAATAGCATATCGTTGAAGTCTTTTTGAAACTAAGTCAGTAAACAGATTTATGTAATCTTACTAAGATCTTGTAATTTCAATTAAGGAATGACTGTGTCACACAAAAATTAATTACTGTATTATGTATTATGTAATATTTTAACAAATTTCATCAGTAGCAATATTTTATTTATAATTAATCTTCAAATATTTTACCATTCTATCTGAATAGCGAATACATAACTTAATATCTACAACAATAAGAATATCAATAGCAAGGAAATATTTAATTATCTGACTAAATTATCCCACATCGAGGAATATTTAACAATAAATTAAAATGATATACATTAGAATATTTGCCACAACCACTGTGATGTAACATTGTCCAACTCGAAACATGGGTAGCCAAATAGGTAAGTTAATGTGACATTCACTATTACATATCTATAACAGATATGAGAATGAGTATTCCAAGTGAACACAACCAAATATATTCGATAATTCACAAATGAACCACAAATTAAAGATAAACTTTAGAATATATACAGTGGAACCCCGATTTTCGTTGTCTGGTTTTCGTCGAATCCGGTTTTCGACGACTTTTGTCAAAATTTTGTCCCAGTTTTCGTACATCTGCTCAGTTTTCATTGAGATGATAGTGGTCCACCGTACCAAACGATCCGCCTGCCCGTGACCACACAAAGCATCCCACGCATTCTGACTCAGTCTGGCTTTGTTTCTCATTGAGTGAGCATTACCCCGAGCGTTCATCCGAAACATTTTGTAATAATCTATTGTTTTTTGTGCTTGTTTATTGAGTGCGACTGCTAAATATGCCACCATCGGGCCAAAGAAAGTTCCGAGTGTCTTTGAGGAAGTCCATGGGGTTGGATGGAGTGGCCAGGATGTGGAAGAGTTGGTGGATGACCACAGGAAAGAGCTAACCACTGAAGAGCTGCAAGACCTTCAACTGGAACAGCAACAGACCACAGCTGAGGAAATTGCTTCAGAGGAGGAGGAAGAAAGAGGAGAGAATGTGCCTTCTTCAGTGATTAAGGACATGTGTGGAATGAGATGCATAGTTTGTGAAGAAATATCACCCTAACAAAACTGTTGCAAGCTGTGTCTACAACATGTTCAATGACAATGCCTTGTCCCATTTTAGGCAAATCTTAAAGAGACGCCAGAAACAGACTTCTCTGGACAGATTTTTTGTGCGACAGGGATCCAGTATTATTATTATTATAATCAAAAGAAGTGCTAAATTACAAGGGTCATACAGCGCAGCGGGCAGGGTAGGATGCAGGGATAATAGGTAGTAAGAGGGAGAGGGATGATTAGGAAGGTATGAAGCACAGCGGGGTAGTGGATAGTGCAGGGATAGAGGGTAGTAAGAGATTGAGGTAGCAGGGACTGAGGGGAGAGCTAAAGGCAAAATCGTCAGAGTTTGTGTAGTAAATCAGTTGCTGTCAAAAAGTCAATGAGAGAGTCAGGATGGAAGGAAGGCCCATCAGCAAGAAGGGAAAGTAAAGTAAGGGCAGCAGAGCGAAGACGACGTTGGAGGTAAATTCTGCGTGCTCATTGATAGAATGGACAGTCCAACAGAATGTGGCAAACAGATACTGGAACCTGACAATGCTCACAGAGAGGGACAGGGAGCCTCTCCATTAGATACCCATGAGTAAGATGAGTGTGGCCGATGCGAAGACGGGAGAGAGTAGTCTCCCACCCTTGACACTGGTGACAAGGAGAAGGCCAGAAACGTATACAGTACTCGGTTTAATAGAATGAAGTTTGTTATGTAGCAGGTCAGACCAACATTGTTGCCAACGGGTGCGAAGGTGTGTAGCAATGACAGCAAAATAGTCCGTAAATGGAACACCTCTATATGAAACTGGAAGGTCATGTACTGCTGACCGCGCAGCAGTGTCTGCCTGTTCATTGCCCTGTACGTCAACATGACCAGGGACCCAACAAAAAACAATATCTTTGTGTTTGCTAGAGATACGTCGTAACCAAAGCTGGATACAAAGAACTAGGGGGTGAGGTGTATCAAATTTTTGGATAGCCTGTAAGGCACTAAGGGAGTCTGAAACGACCACAAATGGTGACACAGGCATAGATGCAATATGGATAAGTGCCACAAGAATGGTATACAATTCAGCCGTAAATATGCTTGCCGAGGATAATGGATGCTCTCGCACGACGCTGTCCGGAAACACTGCTGTGAATCCGACGCCATCAGAAGACTTAGAACCATCGGTGTACACTGCGATAACATGAGAATGAGAGCAAAACTGGTCGTCTAGAAAAAGAGAGCGAGAAGCCGCCGTAGGTAGTTGGGCTTTTGCGCAAGGCAGAGGAGAACAGACACAGACAACAGGAACTTCCCAAGGGGGTAGGGGAAAGGGAGATGCCACATGAACATAGAAAGGTGGTAGCTGAAGGGAAGACAAGAGCGAATGTAGACGAAGAGAAAAGGGATGAAGTAAACAGGGTCGACGAACAAATAAAGAGCGTCTACTAACATCTGTGACACTCCTATACATGGAAGGATTATGGCGGTCATGAGAGCGAACATAATAGTGAAAGCAATGTGCATCACGATGATCGGACAAGGATGGAATGTTCGCTTCTACATAGAGGCTCTCAACCGGGAAAGAATGAAAAGCACCAAGGCATAAACGCAGTCCCTGGTGATGGATGGGATTAAGGCAGGAAAGAGTAGCATTGAAGGCCACCGAATATATCTGGTCACCATAATCGAGTTTCAATAAAATTAGGGCTGAATGCAGGCGAAGGAGAGTTCTACGATCAGCCCCCATGAAAGATGTGCTAGGGTTTTAAGGAGGTTCAGCCGGCTATGACAAGTTGCCTTCAGAGAGGTAATGTGAGGTTTCCAGGACAATCGATGGTCAAACAAGAGGCCGAGAAACCTGACTGTATCACGTTCTGGGATACGCAAGCCGTATAGGTACAATAGATGATCAGAGACCACTGAACGTCTAGTAAACGTAATTTGGCGAGTTTTGCTACTAGAAATATTAAACCCGTGAGTGGTGGCCCAATCGGAAACACGGTTGACTGCATGGTTGAGGGAAACTGCAATGAGGTGAGTCAGTGCCCGCACAAGCTATAGCAAAGTCATCAACATAAAGCGATGACCAAATATTGGATGGGAGAACAGATGCCAGATTATTTATAGCAAGGAGAAAGAGCGTTGTGCTCAGAACACATCCCTGGGGGACACCTTCAGCTTGGACAAACTCCGGGGAAAGCTCATTACTAACCCGGACACGGAAATGGCTTTCAGTTAAGAAGGCCTTAAGGAAAAGGGTAGATTGCCTCGGAGGCCTAAGGAGTGGGCCTGGGCCAAGATATTATACCTCCAAGTTGTGTCATAAGGCTTCTCAAGGTCGAAAAGATGGTGATAACCGAGTGGTTATTAGCAAAGGCATTACAAATATATGTATCCAAGTGCAGTAAGGGGTCAATGGCAGAACGGCCCTTACGAAAGCCATATTGACTAGTAGAGAGACTATTGTGCGTCTCTAATTACTACATCAAACATTTATTAACTAGACGTTCCATCACCTTGCAAACTGCACTGGTAAGAGCGATGGGATGGTAGTGGGAGAGATCATGTCCCGTAGTAACCGGTTTGCGAAAAGGGAGAACAATAGCAGACTTCCACAGCTGGGGAAGAACTCCTTGCGACCATATAAGATTAAAAAGTCGTAAGAGGACTGCAAGAGTTGACTGATGTAAATGCTGTAGCATACAAATATGTATGCCATCTGGCCCAGCTGCCGATGATCGGCAAGCGGAGAGTGTTGCCTCCAGTTCTTGAAGGGTAAAAGGCACATTATAAGATTCTTCTCTGAGAGAAGAAAAATCTAAGGGCTTTAACTCGCTGGCAGACTTAGAAGAAAGGAACGAGGGACATAGATGGAGCCCTTGAGAAATGCAGACCAGATGATTACCAATTTCAGTGGCAACAGCAAGACGGTGTGCTATACTATTGACACCGACAACCCGAAGAACAGGAGAATTTACCACTCAGTTTCCGCACTTTCTTCCAGACCGCACTCATCGAGGAAGCCAAAGTGACCGTAGAAACGTAATTCCACCAGCAAGTGCATTTAGCATCACGTATGACATGGCGGGAAATTGCTCTCCTCTGCTTAAAATCAAGGAGTCTCTCTGTGGTTCTGTTATACCGGTACCTGCACCACGCAGCACGTTTCAAACGTACTGCCCGAGCACAAGCAGGAGACCACCAAGGAACGCACTTCTGAGAATGATTGCCCGAGGTTTGGGGGATAGAATATAAAGCTGCGGTTAAGACGGAGGACGAGAAGAGATGTAAAGCCTCATCAATGGAGGACGAGGAAGGAGCCTCACGAAAAGCAATAAGATGTGCGTAAAGGTCCCAATTCGCCTGGTCAAATTGCCAGCGTGGGCTACAAGGAGGTGAATACGAAGGAGACATAAGGATGATTGGAAAATGATCACTGTCATGTAAGTCCGAGAGGACAGACCAGGTGAAGTCGAGGACAGTTGAGGAAGAGCAGAAGGAGAGATCGATGCAAGAGAAAGAATGAGTTCGAGGATCAAAAGTAAAGTAAAGTAAAGTAAATTTTATTTCTTTGCAAGTATACATAGATATTGGTAGTTACAATCACCCCAATACATAAGGGAGGAGATCAAGCAGACCTGAATAACTACAGGCCGATATCTAACTTACCCCTTCTCTCCAAAATCTTTGAAAAATTAATTCATAGACAAATATATTCCTACCTCACCTCCAACAACGTACTCAACCACTGTCAATTTGGATTCAGGCCTAATAAAAATACAAATGATGCCATTATACACATGTTAGAAATAATTTACACCGCCCTTGAGAAAAAAGAAATCCCAGTGGGAATCTTCATTGATTTACGTAAAGCTTTTGATACAGTTGACCATGATCTGTTACACTTAAAATTATCGCACTATGGTATAAGAGGACACTCCTTAAACTACCTAAAATCATACCTTAGCAACAGAAACCAATATGTGTACACTAATGGAGCTAGCTCCACCGCGCAAACTATTACCGTAGGGGTCCCACAGGAAGTGTTCTTGGCCCACTACTCTTTCTCATTTACATTAACGACCTACCAAATGCATCTCAACTACTCAAACCCATACTTTTTGCAGATGACACTACATACGTTATCTCTCACCCAAGCCCAGACACACTAGCCAACACTGCAAATACTGAATTGCAGAAAATATCTACCTGGATGATGACCAACAAACTTACTCTCAATATTGATAAAACCTATTTTATCCAGTTTGGGAACAGAGCTGCAAACGCACCACTTAACATAATGATAAACGGGTCCCCTATCACAAAACTCACAGAGGGAAAATTCTTAGGAATACATCTTGACAGTGGCCTCAAATTTCAGACACACATACAACAAATCTCCAAGAAAGTCTCAAAGACCGTGGGAATACTATCCAAGATACGGTACTATGTTCCACAACCAGCTCTCCTTACCCTATATCACTCACTCATTTACCCCTACCTCACCTATGGAATCTGCGCATGGGGCTCTACATCAATAACTCATCTCAGACCACTAATAACACAACAAAAGGCAGCAGTTAGAATGATAACAAATTCTCACTCCAGGCAACATACTGCACCAATATTCAAAAACCTAAACTTACTCACCATACAAGACATCCATACTTTTTACTGTGCCTATTACATACATAGAACACTCTATGCAGATATTAACCCACCACTCAAACTTCTCCTTACTAATTTTAACAGGACACATGACCATAACACTAGACACAGATCACTCCTCGATGTTCCCCGTGTCCACCTAACACTATGTAAAAACTCAATGCACATAAAAAGCACGAAAATTTGGAATTCATTACCTGTCATTGCCAAAGAAACCCTACCTGTACCCCAATTCAAAACGATGCTAAAAAACCACCTTCTCACCCAAAGAAAATTGCTCCATATCAACCATTCCCAGCAAAGTAGAATAATCACTTAACGTAAAACCTGACTTTAAAGTCAATGTAATGTATGAATGAACGATTGAATGAATGAATGTAAAACCTGTTATGAATAATACTTACTTAGCTAATTATTCCCAACACTTATATTATAATGACCACGTAAACTAACTGCAATGCAATTAATTGTTTTAAATTGTTTTAAATTGTTATCTCACTCAATTAGTTGCATTGCTGCAATAAATTGCTACAATTAATTGATATGTTCAACTTATATTCAAACTTTAAAACTTAGATAAGCAACTTTACTTATTTTATAAATTATCAACCATAACTTTTTATTATTTTATTATTACTATTGCTTTAATTTGTTTAATCTGATTTAATTAATATTATAATGAAGACAAAAGTACAAAACTATGTTCAAATTTCATAGCTTAAATACTCACCTTTACTCATTGTATACTATCTACAATAATTCTTACAATCTAGTTTTAAGTTAATTTTAAGTCTGCCCAAAATGCCCTGCATACTAGGGGCTTTTGGCATGTACACCTCATGTAATCTCAATAACCAAATGTAATTCTTTGTATCATGTCCAAATAAAAATTATTATTATTATTATTATTATCATAAAACTGAAATGCAAGGAGAGCCACTGGCATGCCATGGCATTAGGAGCAGCTTAATCTAATGACTTATAGACTATGTACATAATACTAGAGAAATTGATTGAGTTTATTCTAGTTATATATTTTATTTCAAATTACAATATGATGATATTATACTGTTAAAATGACAATATGATGATATTAAATTGTAACAAGTGTTTAGGAGGATGGTAATATAAAATTGAGATTATCTTAAGGAAAATAACATTGAGCATTTTTTAAAGTAGTTTACTGTATGAGTATTTACTTTAGGGTGAGTAGGTGATTTTTGATTAGTCTTAAATTGATTTTCAGACAAGGTTAACTTAATATTTACTGGTAATGAATTCCAGATTCTGGGGCCCTTTATGTGCATAGAATTTTTACATTGGTTGATATGGACTCGGGGTATGTCAAAACGTGATCTGTATCTTGTGTTGTGGTCATGGGACCTATTAAAGTTGTTGAGGAGAATTTTGAGCGGAGGGTTGATATTAGCATGTAGAGTTTTATGTATGTAATAGGCACATGAATAGGTATGAATGTTTTCTACGGTGAGTAGTTTTAGAGTTTTGAATATTGGTGGAGTATGCTGTGGGAGGGAGTACCCATATTTAAAACATGGAGGGGGAGAGAAGCAAGAAATGGGTGGGAGTACCCGTATTTAAAACATGGAGGGGGAGAGAAGCAAGAAATGCCTCCAACTGAATGCCGCAGGAGTCACAGTGCAACCCCCCCCCCCAGATAAAATGGTGTGCATTAAAATTGCCAAGTAACAGAAGGGGTGGCGGCAAGGAAGAAACCAGAAAAGCAATATCTGGGATAGACAATGAACGAGAAGGGGAGAGATAGAAAGAACAGAGTGTATATCACTTATTCAAGTGAATACGGGTTGCAGTGTAATGTAGAGAAGAATGAACAAAGAGCTGATGGTATGGAATACCAGTGCGTATAAGAAGAGCATTTTTGTTAAAGGTTCCATCGGAAAAAGGATCCGATGAATATAATAAATCATAGCCCGAAAAGGAACGGATAACAGCGGAGTGTAATTTGGGTTCTTGTAAACAGACTCCAACAGGGAAAAACTGGAAGAGCAACACCTGAAGCTCACCCCGGTTACCCCTGAGGCCTCGGATATTCCACTGCAAATAAGCCATAATTTATGAAGAGAAAGATACAAGTCAAAGGTAGAGGTATCTATGGACTAATAGGGTTAGAAAAGTTCATGTTTGGAGGCAGCGGAAGACTTGTAAGCAGCGAAGGATAGGAATGCTGTGAAGGAAGGAGGGGTGTAGACGGAGATGAGGTAGGAGGAGGAACCGGAGGTGGAGCGGTGTCCATCAACGTTCCAGTCTCCGTAATATATTCTGCGATAGCTTCCAGCGTTTCAGAAGACAAAGATGCAGGATGTGGGACCTCATTAGAGATGGAAGGAGGAGGGGGATGAGGAACAATCGGGTAGCCTATGGACTGTATTAAAGTAGGCGGTGAGGAAATGGAAGAGGAAACTGTCAAAGGGGTTTGGGAGGGAACAGGAGTGGAAGCGACCTGGGAAGGGGCAGTAGAGGAAGAAATTTGGGAGGGGACAGGGGATGAAGGTATTGAACGAGAAGGAAGATGAACCTCCACACATGTTACAGAACTAGTTGGAGGTGAAGAACCAGGCACAGAAACTGGAAAGAAAAAATGTGCAGGATGGAGAAGGGAAGGAGGGGTGAGAGGAGAGTTTAACAATGGGGATTTTTTGGTGGACTTCTGAGGAGAGGGGCGATGAGGAGGAGGGGTGGGATGAGGGCAGGTAGACACAGAACTGTGCGAGTGAGTAGAGGTAGAGGTGAGAACAGAATGGGGTGCCGCGGTAGGGACCTCGGAGCCTAGGACAGCAAAAGAATTCGAGACAGAGGTGACTGAGGATGGGGTGATCACAGAGGAAGCTGCAGGAGTTGGGGCCCCAGAAGTGGGGGGACGTTTAGCAACGCGGGAATAGGAAATACGGGGAAGTCTCCCTTGAAGGCGTGGATGAGAGACAGCCATATCATATGGGAAACCTTCCGCCTCTTTGAGACAGTGGATTTCACGATCATTTAAGTAAACTTGACAATGGCGAGAGTAAGATGGGTGCGCCTCACGACAATTAAGGCTAGGGGAAAGCAGACTACAAGAAGGACTGGCATGGTCGTCGGCACCACAGACTGGGCATTCGGCCATGGACCTGCAATATTTTGCCAGATGACCAAAACGCCAGCAGTTTCAACACTGTTCCGGTGTAGGGATCACCTTACGAACTTGTAATACTATGATCGGAAAGATAGGCAGTAGAAGAAGTCGGTCTTAAGAGTAAAAAAAACTTTGTCCAATGTGTAGTGTGAAACAAAGTGTTTAAGGGGAGTGCGTGACGAGCTGGTCGTTTCTGAGATGAATGAGAATGAAGTGACGAATTGTCATGTAAGGGTCTTGGTCGTTTAGATGTGGGACCGGAGTTGGTCCGACGTGGGACGGGCGAGCAACCCGAAAATTGCCGCACCATTGAGGGAGAAGCCGGAAGCAAGGTCAGAGAAGAGCGAAGGTCAGACGTATCAAAAGGGCTGGTCGGAACCCTGTTACCTGCAGTAGGTGACGAACCGGCACCAGCGAGAGGTACAGGGGTATTTGAAGTGTCTAAAGAGTGGTCCGATAACGAGGCCGGGACAGAACAGGGTGCAGTAACAGGAAGGGGCCCAGGGGTAGTAGGTTCATGGATTGGGTCGTCCATGGTTAGGTTACTTCTTTCTTTTTTTCTTTTTTTTCAAAAAAGAAAGAAGAAAAGAAAATAAAAAGAAAAAAAGAATAAAAAAAGGGGGAAACGTGGAGGTATAGCTCCTAGGAGGAATGAAAGGGCCGTAAATCCCCCTCTGCGCCCAAGAGGACCTCAGCACCGCAAGTAGTGCAGATGCAGCATGAAACCGGTGCCATACCTTACCCTTCATGCCAGTAAACCAGCAATCTGGGATAGCAACCTCACATCCACCGAGCCACCTCGGCGGACAAAAGAGAGGGCGGCCGGACACCCGCCACAAAGCATACCTCCTTTGGCCACTACCCCCGGAATCCGAAAGGTGGCCTCCAGAGATACACCCGTCACCCGAAAGACACCCAAAGCCACCCCCCGGGAGACCAGAGAGGGATCGGGACATCCCCAGGCGATCCAGATTCCACAGCAAACTACACCACCACCAAGAACCTCAATGGAATGGGATGAACCACGGTACCCTTCCCCTTACCTAGGAACCAGAATGCTTGTGGAGAGAATCCCACAGGTTAAAAACAGGAAGGGAATAAGGGAGGGATGAGGAGGAGGAGGAGGAAAGGGAAAAAGGGAGGATGGGGAAGATGGGATAGGGGAGGGGGATTGGGGGGTAATTAGGTTCAGTCTGAGGAAGAAGACCAAGAGGTCCAATTCCTCAGACCGATAGCCTCTTTACCACGACAAGGAGCCCCCTTAAAGAGGGACAGGGGTCCAATGTCAGTAAAAGACAAAGAAGGAAAGTAACCCTGGGTAGGGCCTTGATACCTGAAGTCCTTATGGTGGGGGATTCCCCTTCCAACCAATAACCTCTCCTCCTCTCTCTTCCCTCCTCACTGTCTTCCATATGCCAACAAGAGTCTTCAATAATGGTAAAAGTGAAGTTAAATGTTCATTTATCCATTTCATTAGTCATTTATATTTATTTCTCATTGTTTTCTGTATTAGTCATTTATATTTATTTCTCATTGTTTTCTGTATTAGTCATTTATATTTATTTCTCATTGTTTTCTGTGTGTAAAACTATAGTTATTTTCTATAAAATGTATTTTTTGTTAATACTTTTGGGTGTCTGGAACAGATTAATTGGATTTACATTATTTCTTATAGGAAATATTGCTTCAGTTTTCGTACAATTCGGTTTTCGTCAGACTTTCTGGAACAAATTAATCACAAAAACTGAGGTCCCACTGTACATGCCAATTCACTCTAGACCGTTATTATGCCCATCGAAGAATGAAATGTATTCTAAATCGTCATCTGTACTTTGTGAAACATGAGTGAATTGTTCCAGCCACAGTACAGGAGGACCCTGCATATACAAACCCTCTTTTTCGATGTTCCAGGTTTTTACTGGCTTTCAAATGAGCTATTGTTCCACCTGCTGGTGGGAGGAACATAATGAACAATGGCTCAATTTAAAACCAATGAAAATGGGGAACACCAAAAGGAAGGTACTGTATATACAGGGTCCTCCTATATAGTGACTTTTATTCTCTTTGATAAGGATCACAGGAACTCCTAATGCTCACACTGTTAACATAACTCGCACAAGTAATTCTGAATGTCACTTATTAAGTCAGGTTAAGGGAATAATAGTGCGGGTTATACAGCGAAGGAGTGAGTGACTGCAACTTCCAAACAGCACAGAATGACCACCGCATCCAGGCTCCCACATGCTCACGTTTTAGCCTTTTCATGCTTTACAACCTCAAGAACTAGATCATTAAAAACCAGTATGCAAAATTTTCATGAAATATACAAAAATATTGCAGGCATAATGTGTTATTATCAGAGGTCTTTTTCACAGCCTTTTTAAAATTCAAAGTTAACAAAATATGTATATTTTTAAGGACTTTAATAAAAAAAATTTTAGATTTTTTTTTTTTTGCAATTATTTTGGAAACCAGAATATTGCCAACAAGTAAGAAGAGAAAGATACAAGTTGAAAAAAAAAGCTTCAATTTGAAACAATGTTCTGCTAAGTGTAGACCGTACAGTGTAAAACAACGTCCAACAAAAGCTTATTTTGCAAGAATGTTTTGCTTAGTGTAGACCGTACAGTGTAAAACAATGTCCAACAAAAACTTATTTTGCAACAATGTTTTGCTTAGTGTAGACCGTACAGTGTAAAACAATGTCCAACAAAAGCTTATTTTGCAACAATGTTTTGCTTAGTGTAGACTGTACAGTGAAAAACAATGTCCAACAAAAGCCCATTTATCAACTTGTATTTCTGTCTTCACGTAATGATTTTCTCCAAATCTGAACTGCATACTAGAGAAGAAACTGAATAAGAGAAGCCATAATACAGTGGCAAGTAAGGAGTATGGATGGCAGATGGGTGACAAGTGTATATAACTAACCCTACTGTCACCGTCCCATCTTCAGCAGGGCTGGAGGGGATGACGCAGGGGAAAGGGGAGAATGGCTGTATTAGCAGTCACAACCCATAGATCTTATTCCTCTAAAGTTATTTTGAAAATAATGTATAATAAATGAATACTTTTTTTTGTCAAAAGCATGCAATATCAATACACTCTCATTTATCTTTAATATCCCTCATTTTCACATTTGCTCAGTTAATTATTCAAAGTTATTCTCACTTTTTTACTTGAGGTTATTTCACATAATTATTAGTATGATATATTTCATGCAGGTATATATTTAACAATGACCGTTCTCAATATCTTCACTTCTTACAAATTCTTTTTATTTAAAAATGTAACTCAAAATTACATATAGTACGTACGCTATTCTTTAACACAATATTTATCAAATCTTACTAATTAGATTAAATTTGTAATGGATAAATAAATAATATAAATAATATGTACACACACACACACACACACACACACACACATATATATATATATACAGTGGTCCCTCGGTTTTCGTGCATCTCCAAACTCGAACATTTATGTAAGTGTATTTTCGTAAGTGCTGTTGCAAGTGTATTTTTGGGGTTCTGAAATAGTCTAACCTACGTGATATTATTTCTTAAGGAAGTAAATTCGTTCGGTAATGGCACTTGAGCAGCATTCTGGAACGAATTTTCGGCGAAAACCGAGGGACCACTGTATATATATATATATCAATAACAACACTGCAACTAGCCAAGGATTCGAACCCATGCTGCTTTGGCCCATCTCATGGTGAGCAAAACACATGACGCTCTAACCCACAGGACCACACGTGGTCCTGTGGGTTAGAGCATCATGTGTTTTCGATCACCATGAGGCGGACCAAAGCAGCATGGGTTTGAATCCTTGGCTAGCCGCAGTGTTTTTATTGATAAATACCACTCATTCGTGGTTACAATATATATAGTATATATATACATACACACACACTCACACACACATACATACATATATGTACATGCATTCGTATTCAGAATAAATTATAGTCAATCTTACTATAACTGAAAAGCTCTGAAAAATATTGTAATTCACTCGGTTTTAAAATATTTTGATTCACTGCAGATGACCATATACCTCCACACCCTCCCATTGTGTCATGGTTTGGGCAGTTGGTTATATCTCACCTCAAGGGAACTTAACAGTTGCTCCTCAAAAACATTCACCTCCAGAAGTCTACCCATCAATCTTTTGTCTACCAATAAATAATTTAGCAAACAGCTGTTGAGCACTTTATCATACCTCATATACATATTTAAATTCTAAGTAATGTATTACTTATTACCAAACCTATTTTTTTATACATAATTAAATTAGAGGCCCTTCATTGTTAGTTTCGTACAACTGTTTCACTTTAACATTCAGATCCCCACATATTTCCAATGTACACAAGCTGCTTGTCATTTTGAGTTATTGTATATGAAAGCTCCGGAGTCCTCATTCAATCATGGCGCAGGGAGAGTGACCCAGTAGCGGCCAGTGAAGAGGCAGGGCCAGGAGCTATGACTCGACCCCTGCAACCATGGTGTCCCATGGCCTGGTAGGCAACGCTCTTGCCTCACACACTGTGTGTCTGTGGTTCGATCCCCAGCAAGGGTGGAAACACTGGGTGTGTTTCCTTACACCTACTGTCCCTGTTCACCCAGCAAGTAAGTAGGTACCTGGGTGTTAGTCGACTGGTGTGGGTCGCATCCTGGGTGACAAGATTAACCCTTTGACTGTTTCAGTCGTATATATACGTCTTACGAGCCAGTGTTTCGGATGTATATACAGTGGACCCCCGAGTAATGTAAAAACTTCATTCCAGAAGCCTGTTCAAGTGCCATTACCGAACGAATTTACTCCCTTAAGGAATAATGTCACGTAGGTTAGTCTATTTCAGACCCCCAAAAATACACTTCCACAAGCACTTACAATATTATACTTACATAATTGTATGATTTCCGGGGTGTTCGTTACTCGGGGGTCCACTGTATACTCAAAAATTCTAGCGGCTTCAAATCAAGCGGGAGAAAGCTGGTAGGCCCACATGTGAGAGAATGGGTCTGTGTGGTCAGTGTGTGCTGCATAAAAAAAATTCTGCAGCACACAGTGCATAATGAGAAAAAAAAAAACTCCGACCGTGTTTTTAGATTAAAACGCTGACTTTGAAGAGTATTTTCGTATAGTATTTATGGGTGTATTCTCTTTTTCGTTATCTCATTTACAGAAATAGAGATGATTTTGATTAGTTTCATAATGAAAACGACCTTGAAAAATTGAGCTCAAAGTAGTGGAAATGTTCGATTTTTGCCAATGTTCAAGAGTAAAAAAATTTCGCCACGCATCCAATACACGTCAACTGGTGAGTCTAATATTCTTTCACAAGTGCACTGATATTATTTATACCATTTTTACAATAATGCAATAGTCTGCATAACAGTAAATCTATTTTTTGTGTGAATAAAAAATCAAAATAGAAAGCAAGAGTAATATAAGAAGGGCCTAAAGACGTGACTAATGAACAGAGAAAATCTTATTTTACTGCCAGGAATGTCTGCATTGTTTATTCTGGACCCTATTTTGAAAGTGACATCTTTTTTATTTTGCATGAAATTGGCCAAATTGCTAATTTCCAACCACTTTATTGGGTAAATTGGGGGATACTTGTACTCAATCGATAGAACAAATGGAGTTCTAAAGAAATAGCTATGAGTTTGGTCGACTGGAACAATGGAATTGGCCAAAAATAGGGCTCAATTTCAGCGAAATCGCTGATGCGTATATATCGCCGAAATCACTAACTTTGCAAAAGCATAATTCCGTAAGTTTTCTATCAAATTTCGTACTTTTGGTGTCATTATCATCAGAAAAAGATTTTCTATCATTTCATAAGAAAAAAATATTTTTTTTTCGAATATTTTGCGACACCAGGAGACATTTCAGGATTTGGGGTTGCGACAAGTCAAAGGGTTAAGGACCCTGGTGGAAATAAGACAGACTGCCTTTCTTAGGCTATCCTGGGTGGCTAACCCTCCAGGGTTAAAAATCCACACAAAATCTTATCTTAACATGGCAAAAGCTGCTCTAATATTTTTTCATAATAAACTGTTACTAACGTCCAATATGAATTTGCTATGCACCTTTGTCTACCTACAACCTTCTCTGAATATACTGCAGTCATGACATGATAAATATTTACTCTCTCACCAAGTTCAAAACTCTATACAATCCTTTAATACCACCAGAATCTCTCTCCTCTACACTCCTCTCCTAGGTAAATGAATACAATTAAAATCTACTTATCACATCCCAGCTTAATTCTAATCTACATAATTCGTGAATATGGACATTTAATACTCCCTCCTTTCCATCCACAGCTGGTCATTTAATATTGCCGCTATTCTTGCTTTAGCTCTCATTCTCTCAGATATGCTTGATTTAATCCAATTTACTACACTTCAATCAAATTCTCCCAACAATTTTAGCTGTGTTATGGTAAGTCTTAGGACATCCAAACCACAGAACAGGTGGGGTTTGAACCCATGGCAAGCAAGTCCTAAAATTCCAGGTCAGTGTGTAAGTCACTCAACCGTGGGTTCAATCCAACCTGTTCCATGGTTTGTTTGAAATCGCGTTATTATGATTTCATGATTCATAATAGCACATCCAGCTTCTTTCAGTTCATAACATTAATAATCAATAACAGTATTTCTTATCTGTGCTACATCCACACACATTCAAACACTCCATTTTTAATATTTCCTTTGTTTTCTCTAAGTATCATAAATGATACAGCAGAAGGGGTTACCAGCCCTGCCTCCTGGTATTTCCATCACCCTCCATGACATACATGGCTTATGGAGGAAGAATTCCAACCCACTTTTCCATGGAATTCGAAAGTAGATATTACAGGGAAAAATATATAAATAAAACACCAAAGGAAAAATTGATAAACGTGTATACAAACATACACATTCAAATACATGTAGTATATATACATATATATATATATATATATATATATATATATATATATATATATATATATATATATATATATATATATATATATATATATATATATATATATATATATATAATATATTATATATTTGGTATTTTTAGGCAGTAGGTTGGTAGACAGCAACCACCCGGGGAGGTACTACCATCCTGCCAGGTGACTGTGAAACAGAAACCTGAAACTGTTTTTACATGATGGTAGGATTGCTGGTGTCTTTTTCTGTCTCATAAACATGCAAGATTTCAGGTACGTCTTGCTACTTATACTTACACTTAGGTCACACTACGCAAACATGTACACGTTTATGTATACACACTCATCTGAGTTTTCTTTGATTTTATCTTAATAGTTCTTGTTCTTATTGCTTTTCCCTTTCATATCCATGGGGAAGTGGAATAAGAATCTTTCCTCCGTAAGCCATGCGTGTTGTAAAAGTCAACTAAAATGCCAGGAACAATGGGCTAGTAACCCTTTTCCTGTATAGCTTACTAAAAAGAAGAAGAAGAAAACCGTCAAAGTGGGATGTTTGAATGTGCGTGGATGTTGTGCGAATGATAAGAAAGAGATGATTGTAGATGTTATGAATGAAAAGAAGCTGGATGTCCTGGCTTTAAGTGAGACAAAGCTGAAGGGGTAGGAGAGTTTCAGTGGGGAGAAATAAATGGGATTAGATCAGGGTTTCAAATAGAGTTAGAGCTAAAGAAGGAGTGGCAATAATGTTGAATAATCAGTTATGGCAGGTAAAGAAGGAATATAAATGTATAAATTCAAGGATTATGTGGAGTAAAATAAAGGTTGGATGTGAAAAGTGGGTTATAGTAAGTGTTTATGCACCTGGAGAAGAGAGAAGTGTAGAGGAGAGAGAGATTTTGGGAAATGTTGAGTGAGTGTGTGGGGAGTTTTGAACCAAGTGAGAGAGTAATTGTGGTTGGGGATCTTAATGCTAAAGTGGGTAAAAATGTTGTGGATGGAGTAGTAGGTAAATTTGGGGTGCCAGGGGTAAATGTAAATGGGGAACCATTAATTGAGCTATGTGTAGAAAGAGATTTGGTAATAAGTAATACATATTTTATGAAAAAGAGGATAAATAAATATACAAGGTATGATATAGCACGTAAGGAAAGTAGTTTGTTGGATTATGTATTGGTGGATAAAAGGTTGATGAGTAGGCTTCAGGATGTACATGTTTATAGAGGGGCAACGGATATATCAGATCATTATTTGGTTGTAGCTACAGTTAGAGTAAAAGGTAGATGGGACAAAAAGAAAATGGCAACAGCAAGTAAGAGAGAGGTAAAAGTGTATAAACTAAGGGAGGAGGAAGTTAGGGTGAGATATAAGCAACTATTGGCAGAAAGGTGGGCTAGTGCAAGTAGGAGTAGTGGGGGGGTTGAAGAGAGTTGGGATAGTTTTAAAAATGCAGTATTAGAATGTGGGGCAGAAGTTTGTGGCTATAGGAGGGTGGGTGCAGGAGGAAAGAGGAGTGAGTGGTGGAATGAAGAAGTAAAGGGTGTGATAAAAGAGAAAAAGGTAGCTTATGAGAGGTTTTTACAAAACAGAAGTGTTAATAGAAGAGCAGAGTATATGGAAAGTAAAAGAAAGGTGAAGAGAGTGGTGAGAGAGTGCAAAAGAAGAGCGGATGAAAGAATGGGAGAGGCTCTGTCAAGAAATTTTGCTGAAAAAAAGAAAAAATTTTGGAGTGAGATAAACAAGGTAAGAAAGCCTAGGGAACGAATGGATTTGTCAGTTAAAAACAGAGTAGGGGAGTTAGTAGATGGGGAGCTGGAGGTATTGGGTAGATGGCGGGAATATTTTTAGGAACTTAAAATGTCGATGAAAAAAGGGAGGCGGTAATTTCATGTACTGGCCAGGGAGGTACAACATCGTTTAGGAGTGAAGAAGAGCAGGATGTGAGTGTGGGGAGGTGCGTGAGGCATTACGTAGAATGAAAGGGGTAAAGCAGCTGGAATTGACGGAATCATGACAGAAATGTTAAAAGCAGGGGGATATAGTGCTGGAGTGGTTGGTATTTTTGTTTAATAAATGTATGAAAGAGGGAAGGTACCTAGGGATTGGCAGAGAGCATGTATAGTTCCTTTATATAAAGGGAAGGGGATAAAAGAGAGTGTAAAAATTATAGGGGAATAAGTTTACTGAGTATACCAGGTAAAGTGTATGGCAGGGTTATTATTGAAAGAATTAGAGGTAAGACAGAGAGTAGGATTGCAGATGAGCAAGGAGGCTTTAGAGTGGGTAGGGGATGTGTAGATCAAGTGTTTACAGTGAAGCATATATGTGAACAGTACTTAGATAAAGGTAGAGAAGTTTTTATTGCATTTATGGATTTAGAAAAGGCATATGATAGAGTGGATAGGGGAGCAATGTGGCAAATGTTGCAAGTGTATGGAATAGGTAGTAAGTTACTGAAGGCTGTAAAGTTTTTTTATGAGGATAGTGAAGTTCAGGTTAGGGTGTGTAGGAGAGAGGGAGATTACTTCCCGGTAAAAGTAGGTCTTAGACAGGGATGTGTAATGTCACCATGGTTGTTTAATATATTTATAGATGGGGTTGTAAAAGAAGTAAATGCTACGGTGTTGGGGAGAGGGGTGGGATTAAATTATGGAGAATTAAATGCAAAATGGGAGTTGACACAGTTACTTTTTGCTGATGATACTGTGCCTATGGGAGATTCTAAAGAAAAGTTGCAAAGGTTAGTGGACGAGTTTGGGAGAGTGTGTAAAGGTAGAAAGTTAAAAGTGAACATAGATAAGAGTAAGGTGATGAGGGTATCAAACGATTTAAATAAAGAAAAATTGGATATCACATTGGAGAGAGGGATTATGGAAGAAGTAAATGTTTTCAGATATTTGGGTGTTGACGTGTCAGCGGATGGGTTTATGAAGGATGAGGTTAACCATAGAATTGATGAAGGAAAAAGGTGAGTGGTGCATTGAGGTATCTGTGGAGACAAAAACGTTATCCATGGAGGCAAAGAAGGGAATGTACGAAAGTATAGTGGTACCAACACTCTTATATGGGTGTGAAGCATGGGTTGCAAATGCTGCACGAGGAGGAGGCTGGAGGCAGTGGAGATGTCCTGTCTAAGGGCAATGTGTGGTGTAAATATTATGCAGAAAATTCGGAATGTGGAAATTAGGAGAAGGTGTGGAGTTACTAAAAGTATTTGTCAGAGGGCTGAAGAGGGGTTGTTGAGGTGGTTTGGTCATTTAGAGAGAATGGATCAAAGTAGAATGACTTGGAGAGCGTATAAATCTGTAGGGGAAGGAAGGCGGGGTAGGGGTCGTCCTAGAAAAGGTTGGAGGGAAGGGTAAAGGAGGTTTTGTGGGTGAGGGCTTGGACTTCCAGCAAGCATGTGTGAGCGTGTTAGATAGGAGTGAATGGAGACGAATGGTTTTTGGGACATGACGATCTGTTGGAGTGTGAGCAGGGTAACATTTTGTGAAGGGATTCAGGGAAACCAGTTAATTGATTTAATTGGACTTGAGTCCTGGAAATGGGAAGTACAATGCCTGCACTTTAAAGGAGGGGTCTGAGATAGTGACAGCTGGGAGGACTTTTCTCAGCTGTCGTATCTGAGCTCCTCTGCAAAGACAGTGATTATGTATGAGTGTGGTGAAAGTGTTGAATGATGATGAAAGTATTTTCTTTTTGGGGATTTTCTTTCTTTTTGGGTCACCCTGCCTCGGTGGGAGACGGCCGACTTGTTGAAAAAAAAAAATATATATATATACAGTGGTACCCCGACTTACGATGGTCCCCAAACACACCCTTTTATGTAAGTTGATTTTTTTAAATGCTTTTGTAAGTGTAATTTTGGGGGTCTAAAAGGACTAGTCTATTTTACAACATTTCTTAAGGAGATAAATTCGTTTGGTAATGACACTTGAACAGCATTCTGGAATGAAAAAATATCGTAAGTCGAGGTACCACTGTATATATATATATATATACAGTGGTACCTCGACTTACGATGGTCCCCAAACTCACCCTTTTATGTAAGTTTATTTTTTTAAATGCTTTTGTAAGTGTAATTTTGGGGGTCTAAAAGGACTAGTCTATTTTACAACATTTCTTAAGGAGATAAATTCGTTTGGTAATGGCACTTGAACAGCATTCTGGAATGAAAAAATATCGTAAGTCGAGGTACCACTGTATATATATATATTTTTTTTTTGACACATAGGCCATTTCCCATTGAGGCAGGGTGACCCAAAAAAGAAGAAACACTTTCATCAACACTCACTCCATCACTGTCTTGCCAGAGGCATGCTGATACAACAGTTCAAAAACTGCACCATATCTCCGCCCCTCCTTCAGAGTGAAGTGTACATTGGATGAAAGTGCAACAGAGGTTTTGCCAGATATACTAGACATCTTACATATTCACGACAAACAAATTATGTTCTACAAACTTTCTCAAGGAATCTAACTTAACAAGGAATCTAATTACATTCAAAACTGCCCATCTCCGCCTCCTTGAGTGAAGTGTACATTGATGAAGTGCAACAAGTTTTGCCAGATAACTAGACATTTACATATTAACAACAATTATGTTCTAAACTTTCAAGAATTAATTAATATGAATCTATTATTAGAATGGGAACTGCTTGTACACATAATTTGGCTTTTTAAATCGTAGGAATAATTTGAGCTTATGCTCGTCACATGCACCATCTGCCAAGTATTAGATTGACACTTTCGGTAACAAGACACAGTAGCTCTGCTAGGATTTCAGTTGGGGGCTTAAGCCAGGATTGCAATGTGGGGAGCTTAAGCCAGGATTGCAATGTGGGGAGCTTAAGCCAGGATTGCAATGTGGGAAGCTTAAGCAAAATTGCAATGTGGGGAGCTTAAGCCAAGATTGCAATGTGGGGAGCTTAAGCCAAGATTGCAATGGGGGAGCTTAAGCCAAGATTGAAATGTGGGGAGCTTAAGCTAGAATTGCAATGTGGGGAGCTTAAGCCAACATGGCAATGTGGAGAGTTATTAAGCCAGGATTGCAATGTGGGGAGCTTAAGCTAAGATTTCAATCTGGTAGCTTAAAAATGATAAGATGCTGAAAAAATCAAGAAAATCATCTTAAAAAAGTATGTATACAAAATTTCTTAAACTATCATATTTTTGTATTCACTGGTCAATATAACACAGTGAAAATTAACCATAACTGAAAAAAAGTAGTATTTGCCTATGTGGGAGCTTCAGCCCATTTCCTGCCCCCCCCCCTAGGGCTGTGCATCGACAAGATGATATAAAGCTCACTGATGAGTAAGGCATCATCCCTGTACTATATTTCTTTATACCTGCTTACAGACTGCTAACTTTTTAATAACTAACTCACTCATACAATCATCATAGTACACTTATTTTTACCTTCCTGAGTTAGATTAGGTTAGGTAAGATTTGTCAGGAAATAGGGCAAGTGTTTCCTGACGTGGGTCTTGTCATATGATGACCCACAGCTGGAGCTTTTGGTCATCTGACCAAGGCTTCCACTGGCTCACCCCCCACCCCCTTTTTAATAGTTCTTGTTCTCGTAATTTTTCCTTTCCAATTTTCCTGGGAAAATAGGTTAGATTTCCGCCCGTAGCCATTGCCACAGAATTTATTTTTTATTTATTAACACATCGGCCATTTCCCTCTAAGGCAGGGTGTCCCAAAAAAGACAAACTTTCATCATCATTCACTCCATCACTGTCTTGCCAGAGACATGCCTACACTACAGTTATAAAACTGCAACATTAACACCCCTCCTTCAGAGTGCCAGCACTGTACTTCCCATCTCCAGGACTCAAATCCAGCCTGCCGGTTTCTCTGAATCCCTTCATAAATTGTAGTCACAGAAAGTGACTACAAATGGCCAGTTGCTCCTTTGTGTATTTAAACATTGTAATTCAAAGAAATGCAATTCTGATGTTAGGTTCTATGAATGTGTATTGATGTAGTATTAAGAAACAAATAATTGTTAATATTATGAATGGCTGTGTGTCCTGAGTGTCTTTAAATAGTATATGAAAGTACAGTGGACCCCCGAGTTTCGGTCACCTCTGAAATCGAACAATTATGTAAGTGTAATATTGTAAATGCTTTTGTAAGTGTATTATTGGGGTCTGAAATGGACTAACCTACTTGACATTATTCCTTAAGGGAGTAAATTCGTTCGGTAATGGCACTTGAGCAGCCTTCTGGAATGAATTATGACCAAAACTCGGGGGTCCACTGTACAGTATTTCATCAAATTGTGTGGAGGCAAGTGATTTTATTGAATTGAATACAATGTACAGAGGACCCTCAGTTTTCATTGAAAATTCATTCCAGAATGCTGTTTGAGTGCCATTACTGAACGAATTTGTTCCCATAAGAACAAATGTAAATTAGATTAGTCGTTTCAGAACCCCAAAAATACCCTTACAAAAGCTCTTACAAAAATACATTTACAGTGGACCCCCGCTATTCGAACTTAATCCATTCCAGGAGCTAGTTCTCAACACGAAATGTTCGAGTGGCGATTTAATTTTTCCCATAAGAAATAATGGAAATACAATTAATCCGTTCCTGCTGTCAGGAGGCATGACAAAATAGTACTTCACTGTGAAGCTATTATCAACTCGACAGCTTATTTATCTATCACAATTCATCTAATATGACATAATAAACAATATAAATAACATAAAAACATGATATACACTCTAGAATGAATAAAATATGTATGTCATTACGAATGTGGTGGCTGGGAAGGATGGTGGTGGCGGGCATTCTCACTACAGCTGTGAAAATATCTTCCCATTCTTTCCTCCTTCAGACGTGTTAGTATAAGAGAAAACAGAGTTTGTAATGCTATCTGCATTAGATCACTTCCAGTCAGCTTCAAGGAGTGAACAGAAATCATACGTGTCAGGCTGGTTACAGCAACAACAACTGGTTTGTTTACAAAACTCCGAACCATCATTTAATCTTGTTTACTCACCACTGCCTCTACTACCACTGCCTCTACCACCACTGCCTCTAGTACCACTGTTTCTACTACCACTGCCTCTACTACCACTGCCTCTACTACCACTGCCTCTATCACCACTGCCTTTACCACCACTGCCTCTACCACCACTGCCTCTACCACCACTGCCTCTACCACCACTGCCTCTCACCACTGCCTCAACCACCACTGCCTCTACCAATGCCTCAATTACCACTGCCTCTACCACCACTGCCTCTACCACTACTGCCTCTACCACCACTGCCTCTCACCACTGCCTCTACCACCACTGCCTCTACCACCACTGCCTCTCACCACTGCCTCTCACCACTGCCTTACCACCACTGCCTCTATCACCACTGCCTCTACCACCACTGCCTCTACCACCACTGCCTCTACCACCACTGCCTCAACCACCACTGCCTCAACCACCACTGCCTCTCACCACTGCCTCTACCACCACTGCCTCTACCACCACTGCCTCTCACCACTGCCTCTCACCACTGCCTCTACCACCACTGCCTCTACCACCACTGCCTCTACCACCACTGCCTCTACCACCACTGCCTCTACCACCACTGCCTCAACCACCACTGCCTCAACCACCACTGCCTCTCACCACTGCCTCTACCACCACTGCCTCTACCACCACTGCCTCTCACCACTGTCTCACACTTAATGAACAAACTCCAAACAATTATAATTAAGTGTGAAATGTCTGGATGAGCGTGCAGGGTAATGTTGTCTCGAGTGTAAACAATGTGGGACTGGCTCTCCAAGCGCCTGGGCGGACAGGTGATGGACGCACTTGTTCGAATCGTGATATTTTGTTTGCATGGTGATATAGATTTTCTTGTTCTAATAACGATATGTTCTATTGCTGAGCCATTCAAATAGCGGGGGTTCAGTGTACATAATTGTTCAAGTTTGGAGGTGAACGAAAACCGAGGGTCCACTGTACTAGTATAATCAAGGTAATAAATATGAAAGGCACTTTTAAAATTGTACAATGTGTTCATTAGCTACTTTCTTAATGTACATATGATTGTAGTTAACTTCATAAGAAATCCTACATAATAGTATATGTCTAAATCTTAAGTAATCTTTAAGCATTAGGATTAGTTTGCCCAAAATACATTACATACTACTGACTTTCTTTTGTGCTTACCAATATTTTATTACAGTAGGGCAACGCTTTACGGCATTTCGGTTTGTTTACATTCTCCGTGAGCACCACGTCTCTCTATTATGTCTGGAAACTTTCCAAAATTTCAAGTGTTTTAAAGTTATTTCATGTTTTATATATACAGTGGACCCCCGAGTTTCGTAAACCCCGGAAATTGTACAGTTATGTAAGTATAATATTGTAAGTGCTTGTGGAAGTGTATTTTTGGGGGTCTGAAATAGACTAACCTACGTGACATTTTTCCTTAAGGGAGTAAATTCGTTCGGTAATGGCGGTTGAGCAGACCTCAGGAGTGAAGTTTTTACGAAACTCGGGGGTCCACTGTACTCTGATAATTATACTTATGTGTACCTGTACCTAAATAAACTTACACACTGTGCTGGCATGCAGGAACACATTAAAATTACTAAGAGTATCTTATTAGTCTTCACGCCATATTAATAATGATACAGCGGATCCTTGGAAATTGAACACCTCAGCAATCGAACAAATCGGAAATAGAACACTTTTTAAAAAAAATTAATTTCGGTAATCGAACACTTTCCGTCAATCGAACAAGTGCGTACCAGACCTGTCTACCCAGGCGTCGTGAGTCAGTCTAGCTTTGTTTATCCTCCAGTGAACATAACCCTGCTTACTCTTCCAAACATTTCACAATTAATTAATTAAGTTTGGAGCTTGTTCATTGGTTGAGGCAGTGTTAGAGGCAGTGGTGGTGAGAGGCAGTGGTGAGAGGCAGTGGTGATGAGAGGCAGTGGTGGTGAGAGGCAGTGGTGGTGAGAGGCAGTGGTGATGAGAGGCAGTGGTGGTGAGAGGCAGTAGTGGTGAGAGGCAGTGGTGGTGAGAGGCAGTGGTGATGAGAGGCAGTGGTGATGAGAGGCAGTGGTGGTGAGAGGTAGTGGTGGTGAGAGGCAGTGGTGAGAGGCAGTGGTGATGAGAGGCAGTGGTGATGAGAGGCAGTGGTGCTTGTTCATTGGTTGAGGCAGTGTTAGAGGCAGTGGTGGTGAGAGGCAGTAGTGGTGAGAGGCAGTAGTGGTGAGAGACAGTGGTGGTGAGAGGTAGTGGTAATGAGAGGCAGTGGTGATGAGAGGCAGTGGTGGTAAGAGGCAGTCTTAATGTAGAGCGAGAGGTGAGTAAACAAGATTAAATGAATAAACGAGAGAGAATGAGAGTGTAGAAGGTTTGGGAGTTTTGTAAACAAACCAGTTGTTGTTGTTGTTGTTGCTGTTACCAGCCTGGACAGGAATGAATTCTATTCACTCCGTGAAGCCAACTGGAAAGAAGTGAGCTAATTCAGTTAGCATTACAAACTCCGTTTTCTTTTATACTAACACGTCTGAAGGAGGAAAGATGTTTTCATAGTGTAGCGAGAATGTCCGCCACCACATTCGTAATGACATACATATTTTATTCATTCTAGAGTGTATATCAGGTTTTTTATATTGTTTATTATGTCATATTAGATGAATTGTGATAGATAAATAAGCTTTCGACTTGATAATAGCATCATAGTGAAGTACTATTTTGTCATGCCTCCTGACAGCAGGAACAGATTAATTGTATTTCCATTATTTCTTATGGGAAATATTGATTCGATTTTTGAGCATTTCAAGTTAAGAACAAGCTCCTGGAACGGATTATGTTCGATTTCCGAGGGTCCACTGTAATATGTAATAATAATAATACGCAATAATAATCACTCTAGTTCAACACCAAAGAAAATGTGTGTACACAATAATATTACTGGGGGTAACTGTAGAAAATTATTCCTTTCGTATGCCTTCACTCAGAGCGTCATTTCATCTAAAAATGGTGTTACATGAGAATGGGAGTGTTGCTTTTTATTTATTCTACTGTAGCAATGTGGAGATAACTTGTATATAATGTAAAGTTTTCTTTTTTCAACAAGTCGGCTATCTCCCACCGAGGCAGGGTGACCGAAAAAGAAAGAAAATCCTCAAAAAGAAAATACTTTCATCATCATTCAACACTTTCACCACACTCATACATAATCACTGTCTTTGCAGAGGTGCTCAGATACTACAGTTTAGAATAGTCCCTCCAAACTGTCACTATCCCAGACCCCTCCTTTAAAGTGCAGGCATTGTACTTCCTATTTCCAGGACTCAAGTCCGGCTAAATCAATAACTGGTTTCCCTGAATCCCTTCACTAAACATTACCCTGCTCACATTCCAACATCTCGTCAGGTCCCAAAAACCATTTGTCTCCATTCACTCCTATGTAACACGCTCACACACGCTTTCTGGAAGTCAAAGCCCCTCACCCACAAAACCTCCTTTACCCCTCCCTCCTTCCTTCCCCTACAGATTTATACGCTCTCCAAGTCATTCTACTTTGATCCATTCTCTCTAAATGACCAAACCACCTCAACAACCCCTCTTCAGCCCTCTGACTAATACTTTTAGTAACTCCACACCTCCTCCTAATTTCCACACTCCGAATTCTCTGCATAATATTTACACCACACATTGCCCTTAGACAGGACATCTTCACTGCCTCCAGCCTCCTCCTCGCTGCAGCCTTTACAACCCAAGCTTCACCCATATAAGAGCGATGGTACCACTATACTTTCATACATTTCCTTCTTTGCCTCCATAGATAACGTTTTTTGTCTCCACAGATACCTCAACACACCACTCACCTTTTTTCCTTCATCAATTCTATGGTTAACCTCATCATTCATAAACCCATCTGCTGTCAACTTCCAAATATCTGAAGGTAAGTAAGGAAGTAAATTCGTTCGGTAATGGCACTTGAGCAGCATTCTGGAACGAATTTTCGGCGAAAACCAAGGGACCACTGTATACAGTGGACCCCCGCCTAACGAACAAAATTCATTCCAGAAGCCTGCTCAAGTGCCATTACCGAACGAATTTACTTCCTTACTTAACTTAAAATATTTATAGTCTTAATGTAGGGTGAGAGGTGAGTAAACGAGATAAAATGAATAAATGAGAGAGAGAGAGAGAGAGAGAGAGAATGAATAAATGAGAGAGGCCAGAGATGCGGAGTATATAAACAAACAGACGAACACATCTGGTTTTGGTTCAGAGTAAGTAAGTAAGTTTACTCAGGTATACATAAATACAGTTACATAGAGTATTATTATTGCAGTGGACCCCGAGTTTCGTAAAAACTTCACTTCTGAAGTCTGCTCAAGCACTATTACCGAACGAATTTACTCCCTTAAGGAAAAATGTCACGTAGGTTAGTCTATTTCAGACCCCCAAAAATACACTTCCACAAGCACTTACAATATTATACTTACATAACTGTACGATTTCCGGGGTTTACGAAACTCGGGGGTCCACTCTATTATAATAAAAAATAGTGCTAAACCTACAAGGGTCATACAATGCAGTATAGATTATTATACTACATAGCAGCATATGTGTAGAGAACCTAGGATAACCCAAAAAGTCAAAGTGACTTATTTACACTGGGGTATAAGTCACGTTGTCTGACTTTTTTGGGTTATCTTGGGTTCTCTACACATATGCTGTTATGTATAATAATCTGTGTAACTGTATTTGTGTATACACCTGAATAAGCTTACTTCCTTACTACAAACCAAAACGTAGGTTAGTCTATTTCAGACCCCCAAAAATACACTTCCACAAGCACTTACAATATTATACTTACATAATTGTATGATTTCCGGGGTGTTCATTAGGTGGGGGTCCACTGTATGTGCATTTTACTTTTTTATTGTTTTTTAATATCTAGTTCTATTTCTAACTTAATATATGTTAGTTGTTATCTAGCATTTATAAGTGGGGCCCTACTATACACGTAAACTATGTTATTTTGTACTGCAAAGAAATAAAAATTTGAATTTTGTTAGACCTGGAGTTTTACGACTCATTCACCATGGGTTCAAATCCCACCCATTCTATGGCTTATATTTTGGACGTGAGAAGCATGGTGCCAGCACTCTGAAAGATTAGTGGGGATGCTGCAACTTAGTGGGTCAGTGATCTGGGATGCAAGTGAATGA
Source organism: Cherax destructor (assembly GCA_009830355.1). Lineage (NCBI taxonomy): Eukaryota > Metazoa > Arthropoda > Malacostraca > Decapoda > Parastacidae > Cherax > Cherax destructor. The sequence continues at coordinate 29,547 of WNWK01011569.1, forward strand.
AAAAAACTAAGGAGTGATTGATGGAGAAATACACAAATAACCCCCACACATAGGAGAGAGGAGCTTACGATAACGTTTTGGTCTGACTTGGATTGGTGTGACTTTGTAAATGGTCCAAGTCGGACCAAAACATGGTGGTAAGCTCCTCTCTCCTGTGTGCGGGTCATTTGTTTATTGTTCCAGTCATGGTATTGTACCTTTTTGTCCTTGATGGAGAAAACCAGAGTCAGTTTTTTTTGCATTTGAAAACTGATTTAAATTATGAAACAAAGAGGCAAATGACACAGTGATACAACAGCTGTTAGCTCACCGTTTTTCTTATTGTAAGTATGTATTGTATGCATTTTCATTGTATGCATTTTTCTTATATGCATTTTTGTTATTGTATACATTTTTATTGTATGCATTGTTATTATTGTATGCTCAAATTAACTGCATGTTTATGAGGAATTTAAATATTTCTCAAAGCATAAAATTGTAAAAATTATAGAGGCATTTGGTATGGCAAACATGCTTTGAATTGTTTAGCTTTTTTTTGAACAGGTGGATACAAGATGTCTGAATAAACCGCATAAAAAAATAGTCAGCAAAATAGCTGAGTGGTCGAAACTCATATGGCATGCAAAATCAAACTTGCATAGACAGAACACAAAAATTGAGATTTGCATGTCAATTTTTTCCAGCACATTACGTTTTGATTCTGGTGCACTAGCTGCCAGTTATTGATTGGAGCCCACAAATAATTAAATTTATATGTGGGACCATTCATAGAAATGTACAGTAGAATGAATAGCTGAACTGTGCCAATGTCACGAGCAAAAAAATTAGTGTACGGAATATTATGTACCAGCGTACATGTCATAAAAGAGTTTAACTGCTTGAAAGTAACTAGTCAAAAAGCATAGATTCCATTCACGTTACACACACGCACGCATGCATAAACGTGCACACACACACATTCAAGAATTAATTGCCCACATACATGTCCAAAACCAAAGACAATTCTCATATAAATAAAACTAAAATATTTCACAAACACACTGCATTTGATTTTTTGAGGCTCTTGAAAATAATATTAAATTTAAATAACAAAAATTACATATGCATTATGTAAGGATTCTTAGAAATCTTATTTAATGATAAAAGTTTAGCATATTGAAGTCGTGACTGAGAATGTCAACAGTTACCTTGTATTTTACACAAATAAAAATTAATATCTCAGACATACCTTACAGTTTGAAGACTGGCATAGAAAAACACACAAACTTTCATCAGTTACGAGATTACTAAATAGAAATATGAGTATCAAATGCATAAAAAGCATTCTGTGAAAAGCTTCTATAAATATACACACACAAAGAAAGGAAATATAAATGTTAGGCTAACACATTAACAGAAGCACAAGTTTGCAAGATTAAAACAAGTTTTTTAAACCAAGTTTTTTAAAATACAAGTATCATGACGGAGGTGGTCTCTAAGAGGTGGAAATGTGGTTCACGTTAGGCATAGCTGATAAGTTTCAAATTTAAAAGTGGTATAAAGACAGGCAGCACACAACGACCTTAATAAGTACAGTGATTTATCTACATGAGGATTTATCAAGCCTCGTGTAGATGAAGCCTACACGAGGATTCGTCAAAGCCTTGTGTAGATTTAGCCTACACGAGGATTCATCAAGCCTTGTGTAGATGAAGCCTACACGAGGATTCATCAAGCCTCGTGTTGATGAAGCTACACGAGGAGTCATCAAGCCTCGTGTAGATGAAGCCTACACGAGGATTCATCAAGCCTCGTGTAGATGAAGCCTACACGAGGATTCATCAAACCTCGTGTAGATGGAATGTCACACAAATAAAGATCTCTGTTGTTCCTGCACATCTTTTTACCAGGTGAAAATGTGCAAATAATTGCAAGATTGTGTAATAATAAGAGGGATTACTCTATCTCACATATATAGAAGTTCTCACTATCTCATAATAAGATTTGAATATGTGACTCCTGGGGCCCTTACAAATAATTTCCTCCGCCACTAGTCATTTCTATACACAAACATGATGACATAACCTAACAAATGACAGATATTGCTAATTTTGTGAAAACAGGTTTAGCATTTATTAAAACAATTAAAGATTACACAAATAACCCACACGTAGGAGAGAGAAGCTTATGACAATATTCTAGTCCAAGTCGGACTGAAACATTGTCGTAAGCTCCTCTCTCCTATGCGCAGGTTACTTGTGTACAGTAAAAGACTGAAATTGCTTGAGAAAAAGCTTAAAAACACAATATGCAGAAATCAAAAGGATAAAAGCAATGTTTTGCCTCAAATATATAAAAACATCGAAAATAGTGAAGTTGGAGAGAAGGGTAAAAAAGCAGAGAAAAAAGGAACAATGGAAATACATTGTGCAGATAAAATGCTGAGTAGAAAACTATATGGCTGACCACCAAGCTATACTGCATTACCAATATTTAATTTATAAAACTTAAACACACACATAGCAGCACTTCTGTAAAAGACCGATATCAACTAGTTGACTGAATAGCAACCATATGCTAATATATATTTAGAATCATTTATGATTTTCCCGATTCACGCTGACTTTTTCCCACATTTTGTGGATGATGATAAAGCCGTCATTAACCTTGGCTTTAAGTGACTTTAATGGATGAAAAACAATTTAATCCCTACTTTTTTTTTCGTATATATAGTTAATGTATATGCTTATTTGTATTTAGTTTATCTCTTAACCGAAGTACTGTCATTAAATACGTATATTAAATATTTATTGCTAAATGCTTTAGTTAAGTCATCCCACTGTAGCCTGTAATTAAGAGGTTCACTTGGTCATAGGCCTAACCACCATAAAAAAATATTTATTTATTTCAATTCAACACCAATAAGGTCTTACTCTATAAATGACACAGCCAAAGTTTTAAAAAAATTAATAATAAATCAAAATAGTATAATGTGTTGTAAACGTATATGGTAAGCAAGGCCCTTAAATGGCTCTTTAAATCCTGCATGCAAATATTGCACAAATGTCTCATTTATCACAGTATTCTAAGCCATTTATTCAGATTCTGCATGCAAAGTTTTGTATAAATAATACTGTCATCTATTTCATCCTCCATTTTTTAATTATTGATCATTGATAGGCAAGAAATTTCATAATAAAGAAACTTATTCTTTTACCTGTGAATTTTTTAAACAAAATTCCTCGTACAATTTTTTTTTTAAAATCTTAGAATGTGGGATTTGGAATTAATATAATATACAATACTAATATCTTTACATCATGTAATTAACATGATAAACAGCAAATATAGGTCTCAAAAAGTGAAAACCATGTTTGAAGATGCAGCATAGAGATTATTATTATTATTATAAAAAAGAAGCGCTAAACCCACAGCATAGAGAATTGCTGGTAATGGCAGCTGTATTTTACTGAGTGCCCAACATTCACCTTATTACAATTCATTTTAATTACAGAAATATTCTTTTCTTTCATTTCATTTGTATTACATTATTTACATTTACTGGATGATTATTATTATATTCACGGCAAACACTAAACCCTTGTGGGACATTCAGAAGCAGGGCTGGATTAAAGAATGGGTTTTAGAGGCTGAAGCCCAGGGGCCACTGCCAGCTGGAGGGCCTTCAGAGATGTTCTCAACAACTTACAAGACCCCTGTAGCCCAGGGGCCTCACAATACCTGTAGCCCAGGGGCCTCACAGTACCTGTAGCCCAGGGGCCTCACAGTACCTGTAGCCCAGGGGCCTCACAGTACCTGTAGCCCAGGGGCCTCACAGTACCTGTAGCCCAGGGGCCTCACAGTACCTGTAGCCCAGGGCCTCACAGTACCTGTAGCCCAGGGGCCTCACAGTACCTGTAGCCCAGGGGCCTCACAGTACCTGTAGCCCAGGGGCCTCACAGTACCTGTAGCCCAGGGGCCTCACAGTACCTGTAGCCCAGGGGCCTCACAGTACCTGTAGCCCAGGGGCCTCACAGTACCTGTAGCCCAGGGGCCTCACAGTACCTGTAGCCCAGGGGCCTCACAGTACCTGTAGCCCAGGGCCTCACAGTACCTGTAGCCCAGGGGCCTCACAGTACCTGTAGCCCAGGGGCCTCACAGTACCTGTAGCCCAGGGGCCTCACAGTACCTGTAGCCCAGGGGCCTCACAGTACCTGTAGCCCAGGGGCCTCACAGTACCTGTAGCCCAGGAACCTCACAGTACCTGTAGCCCAGGGGCCTCACAGTACCTGTGGCCCAGGAGCCTCACAGTACCTGTGGCCCAGAGGCCTACAAAATCTTAATCCACCTCTGTTAAGCAGAGTTGATTATTATTTATTTGATTATTATTAATGCTATAATTGTTTTCTCTAAATTTTCTTGTTAAAGCAAGAACAGTGTTGCACCAAGGTAGGTTGACTGATAAAAGGAAACATTCACAAACATTCATTCAATAGCTGTCTTTCCAGAAGTGCGTAGACATTTCATTTGCAATGTGCCTTCCAACTGTACCATTCCCACACACCTTCAGTGTGCAGCCACTCAGCTTCCCACTTCCACGATTCATGTCCAGCTAACCAGATTTTCTGAATTCCCATCACAAATGTCACCCTACTCCCACTTAACAGCATCTCCAATCCCTGAAATCATTTATTTCCACTCACTCCATTCTAACACATTCACACATGTATGCATACTGCTCAAGCCTTTGCTAATTAAAACCTCCTTTACCCCTTCCCTCCATCCCATCCAGGGAGCACCCCTACCTCTCCTTCCCTCCATCCCATCCAGGGAGCACCCCTACCTCTCCTTCCCTCCATCCCATCCAGGGAGCACCCCTACCTCTCCTTCCCTCCATCCCATCCAGGGAGCACCCCTACCTCTCCTTCCCTCCCTCCCATCCAGGAAGCACCCCTACCTCTTCTTCCCTCCATCCCATCTGGGGAGCACCCCTACCTCTCCTTCCTTCCATCCTGGATTTCTACATCCTCTTGATCATCTTTCATGACTGCCCAAACCACTTCAACACCTCCTACAACTTTTACAACTTCTATGTCATTTAATGTAAACAAAATTTTGTTATCAACACATCGGCCGTTTCCCACCAAGGTAGAGTGACCCAGAAAAGAAGAAGCACTTTAATCATCATTCACTCCATCACTGCCTTGCCAGAGGCATGCCTACACTACAGTTATATATAAAACTGCAACATATCAACCCCCTCTTCTTCAGAGCACTGTACTTTACACCTCCGGGACTCAAGTCAGGCTTAAGCTTGCTCAAAATTCTCCACAACCATGAGCTTGCAACATGCTCCACATAACCATGAGCTTGCAACATGCTCCGCATAACCATGGGCTTGCAACATGCATTCCAGTATTGTCCATTTCTGTACATTGTATCACTTTGAAATACAGTGGACCCCCCAGTAACGTAAAAACTTCATTCCAGAAGCCTGCTTAAGTGCCATTACTGAACGAATTTACTCCCTTAAGGAATAATGTCACGTAGGTTAGTGTATTTCAGACCCCCAAAAATACACTTCCACAAGCCCTTACAATATTATACTTACATAATTGTACGATTTCCGGGGTGTTCGTTACTTGGGGGTCCACTGTAAACTTGCATCTGTATAATTCTCCCCTTGGATCAAATCTGACTGCCTTTCATTCTCCAAGTTCTGTATTACCCCTATGGGTTTAGTGCTGCCCTCTAAATATATTAATAATGAAACTGACACATTCTTATTAATTGTCTCCTTACCCATGTCTACTTGTGAGATGTTAACCAACTTTAGCCAAAAAATTATTTTACGGTGAAAAAAATAGAGAAATTGAAGAGAAAACATACAAATAGGTAGGTTTAGTTTCCATGGCATGTTGCAGAAAACAGGTAATGAATATATTTTTATTCTAAATTTATAAAACTACTCAGATATTTAATATTGACAGTCTGAATATTTTTTCAGCATAGCGGCCGTCTCCCACCAAGGCAGGGTGACTCAAAAACGAAGAAAACTTTATATAACTTGTCTTCTTTTTACTTTAAGTAATTTATACAGAAGGGGTTACTAGCCCCTTGCTCCCAGCATTTTAATCGCCTCGGTCTGAATATATATATAAAAAAAGTCTCTGAACAATCTTTTTCAAGCATTCATCACATTTACAAAAAACTATTATTTTGAGCTATTTACAATATAACCTCTCTTAATTCTTTGGTGAGTTGATCTCTAAATAGTTGAGAATATATTAAAAATTATTGTCAGGTCATTTTAAGATGCTTATGCTAATGGTCAAATGGATCTTACAAGCTGCTGGCTGATGTAGTGGAAAGAAGCAACACTTTGCATACCTGGTGGTTAACTGTTGATTCCTAGAAGCATGAAAATTATGAAATCAGTGCACTATATGTTGTAGCTGGGACAAGAGCTATACAAGAGTTGAACGGGAGAGAAAAACGCTCATAGAGACAGAAACAGTGTAGTTGTCTGTATACGGAGGGCCCTGCATATACCGCACCTATTTTTTTGTTTTTCACGTTTTCATTGGCTTTCAATTGAGCCATTGTTCCATTGTCCAGTGAACATCACCATTGAGTGGAACATAACAAACATGGCTCAATTTGAAGCCAATGAAAACATGGAACACCGAAAAGGTGCTGTATACATGGGGCCCTCCTGAATTTCAACCCCCCAAACTGAGGCATTCCTTAGCAAATACCTCCAATGGAAATCAAATTACATTGACAATGATTTCTGTTTTTGTCCTAAAGTGTGTTTTTTTTCCCGGTGATCGATTTTTGTTACACTTAAAAGCACTAACAAGGGTTTCATTGTTATGTCATTATTAACTGCTTAATCATTAAAGGTATGGTAACAATTTTCATATGATTATTGTGTTATAATAAAAAAAAAACATTTGATTTAAAGTAAAAGAAAATGCCTCAAAAAGTTTTCTATATTCATAACAGAATTTTTCTACAAATTCTATTTATCACCGATAAAATACTAATAACTGTGTGATATGGTCTATTAAAATTAATATTCTTGAAACTTAAAATTAAGACCATCCGTGGGTGGCAATTGTATTGTTTGTAATGCAAAATGCCCGAAGAAATAACAGTTCCATTATCCCTAAATTTAAATATACCCTGACATCTGCACTCAGCCACAGAGCTGGACCATAATTTATGGAACTTATACTGTCTCATTTAATGCATATTTTAACATACTAATATACCATTTTGAATGAAAACATAGTGGACAGGGACCAACTAAAACTCCTCTCTCCCTCTATCACATCATTGCCAAGGTACCATATCTGAAACACAATGTTGACAACTACGGCAATGCAGAGACACTTGTAGCAGTAATAAGCTGTTATTAGCCAATGTTTCCCTCACTGTTGAGAGAAATGTAGCTTAATAAAGGCTGGTTCAGACATAAATGTCTTTGCATTACCTGAAGTATACCCGAGTTGGAAAAAATTACCATAACATGGAATACAACGAGACAATTTTATTAACAATTAAAAAGTAAGATAATAGCTTTATTTATAGCACACCACTAATTCTAAACAAGAGAAGGATAACACTGGGACTCATTAACAGATGCTAAAATCTAAAATCTCCAAAGAGCATTAACAGGTATTCCATAAAACAGGCAACGGAAAACACTCCTTAGATACAGACGCCATTGTACACCAAAACAGTAAGGAAAATGAAAGACATTTCTAAACTACTCTACATGTATCAAGGTCATAGTTAAAGTATGTGTCCAGATAGTGTGTCATGTGTTGTACATAAAAAAAATACATTATGAAGGAGAACTGCATTTTGATTTATGTATAATTTGTAATACAGTATTGTATTTGAACAAGTTTTTTCCTTTGCATGTGAACAAGCTTTACCCTTTGCTACTAGCATATACTAGCTTTACCCTTTGCTACTAGCATATAGCTTTACCCTTTGCTACTAGCATATATACTACTAGCATATATATACTACTAGCATACTATATACTACTAGCATATACGTATGCTACCCCTTTACCCTTTGCTACTAGCATATATACTAGCATATATTTCATTCTAAACAGTTTATGAAAAGTAAGTTTTGAAATAATGTACTAGAAGAACACCTTATTCTTCCACAATTCTAGTTTGTAAATATAAATTACATGTCCTGAAAATGTATAATAAACAACTGTAGCAATTCAATGGAGTACTCAAGCCTTGATCTGTGAGAAAAATACCACATTTTACAGTGAACAAGACGATCTGGTGCCAAGGACGACCCTCCAATTCTCATTGGCTAAAATTTTGAAAAATAGATAAACGGTACTTTGGCCTCCAGGACGCTGGGTAAATTTTTTACTTATTTTTGGGAAAAAACAGCGTCTTCGATGCTGTAAAATACAGTAATTCTGAGGTAGCCATTATTAATCTAATTGTATTAATGATGACGCACTGCCTTTCTTGGGTTACCCTGGGTGGCTAACCCTCTGGGGTTAAAAATCTGAACAAAATCTATCTCTTATTTCTTGCAGCACTAACCATAGGCTCATTCAGCCTCCCATTCATGGGAGGTAATCAGGTGTTATCTGAGGAGGCTAGCTCCACTTCCTTGGCTCAAGAGCCTTTCCACAAGCAGTCCCTTGAAGGGACTGAGACTGTGAGTAATTCCTCAGAGGTAAGCACTTGCAGTCTCAGGTGTGCTGGACATCAGGATCGACAACCAGGCACTCCATTGAATTTACTACATACAGTACATAATAATAATCCTACTGATCACTAAAAGCCTAATCAATATACAAGAGTGAAATAATATTTTTGTAACATCTATTAGTTGCTACCATAACACAAAAATTTCATCACATTTTTAATAATATTTCACATCTTTAAATAGTAGATAGTACTTAATAACACTAATACATACATATACAGTGGTACCTTGGGATATGAACTTAATTCGTTCCAGAAGGCTGTTCGAGTGCCGATACCGAACGAATTTGTTCCCATAAGGAATAATGTAAATTAGATTAATTCGTTTCAGACCCCCAAAAATACACTTACAAAAGCATTTACATAAATACACTTACATAATTGTTTGAGTTTTGAGCTGTTCGTATCCCGAGGTACCACTGTAATTTAACACATCGACCGTCTCCCACCGAGGCAGGGAGACCCAAAAGAGAAAGAATCACTTTCCCCATCATTCAACACTTTCACCATCATTCAACACTTTCACCATCATTCATATATAATCACTGTCTTTGCAGAGGCACTCAGACATGACAGTTTAGATGTCACTCCAAACAATTTAGAAAGAAAAGCTAAGAGGTGTAAGAAATAAGAAAGTCATGTGAAAATAATGATGAGTGCACAGTGAATGTAAGTAGAAGTTTGTAAGATTGACTGGTCATCTTATATATTGATAAGACAGAGAGACATGACCACCAATCCTGCCAGAGTGCAAAAAATACTAAACAATATAAACTTCCACGGATGGTGGCTATCAATCTGTTCATACTGTACATCCTATTATATTTTTTCTGCACCTCTTCTTTTCACAGTAACTGTAGCCTCTTGTTTTATTTCTTTCCCTTATTCCAAAAATATTTTCCATATAGAGTAAGAATTAGGATTAGTCTGCCCGAAATGCCTAGGCATGCTAGTGGAATTCTTCGTAATTAATATTTTATAATATGTAAACCACACATTGTAAACTTTGCAAGGAAATAAACATTTGCATTTTCATATACGTACAGTGGTACCCCGAGTTTCATACAGCTCCCAACTCGAACAATTATGTAAGTGTATCATTGTAAATGCTTTCGTAAGTGTATTTTTGGGGGTCTGAAACGGACTAATCTAATTTACATTATTCCTTATGGGAACAAATTCGTTCGGTAACGGCACTCGAACAGCATTCTGGAACGAATTATGGCCAAAACTCGGGGTACCACTGTATGTTGTTCATGTCTTTGCTTGAGTTTATTACTGGGTATTATATTTTTTCTTCTGTTGTATATCCCGAGAGGAACTTTTCAAGAACTTCAAGTTTGTGAATTAGGCACATGTGCAACAGTTAGGTATCTTTATTGAGGAAACATTTTGCCACACAGTGGCTTCATCAGTCCAATACAAAGAAGAATGGGGAAGAACAGAAGGAGTTTGAGGTAATCAGTCCCTCAGCCTGGAGTCGATGTAATCAGTCCATCAATCTTTTCAAGACTGATGGATTGATTACCCACTGCATGGCAAAATATTTCTTCCATAAAGACACCCAAGTATTTATTTAGCTTCAAATTTGTCTTCAAAATATTTATTTCTTAATTACTTAATTTACTTTTGCTGCTGAAAAAGCTCTTGATCCATGGAATTACAGTTACCATTCCATTCCTTGGATCCATGGGAATACAGTTTTGTTTCTATTCCTTAGATCCATGAGATTACAGTTACATTTCCATTCCCTGGATCCATGAGATTACAGATACATTTCCATTCCTTGGATCCATGGGATTACAGTTACATTTCCATTCCTTGGATCCATGGGATTACAGATACATTTCCAATCTTTGGATCCATGAGATTACAGTTACATTTCCATTCCTTGGATCCATGGGATTACAGTTACATTTCCATTCCACAGGTGCTGTGTGATTCCTACAGTTTCAGGTCATTCCTATACGCAAATACAATTTAGATTTTGACTCTTATTTGTTCTGTGTACGTATTTCTTTAGGTGTAGTTATTATACATCTTTACTGATCTCATATATGTTTAATACAGTGGTACCTTGAGTTACGATGGTCCCCAAAATCGCCCTTTTATGTAAATTTATTTTTTTAAATGCTTTTGTAGGTATATTTTTGGGGGTGTAAAAGGACTAATCTATTTTACATTATTCCTTATGGGGATAAATTCGTTTGGTAATGGCACTTGAACAGTATTCTCGAATGAAAAAATATCGTAACTCGAGGTACCACTGTATATAGAAATCTGTTTCAAGATTCAAAAGAAAGCTATATGTGCCACCATCGTTATAAACTTTTAAGAAATCATATGGTGAATTAACCCTTTGGGGTTCCACAGGCCCTCTCCGAAACTCGTTCTCAGGGTCCCAAATTTTTCGGAAAAAAACAAATTATTTTTTCTTATGAAATGATAGAGAATCTTTTTCCGATCACAACGACACCAAAATTATTAAATTTGATTGAAAACTAACGGAATTACGCTTTTGCGAAGTTAGCGGTATAGATGACATTTATGCATCGGCGATTTTGCCCAATTTGAGCCCTATTTTCGGCAAATTCCAATGTTTCAGTCTACTAAAATTATAGCTATTTCGCTAGAATTCCATTTGTTTTATCAATTGAGTACAAGAAACCGCCCATTTACCAATTTCAACTACCCAAAATAGTGGTCAGAATTTCGCAATTTGGCCAATTTCACACAAATTTCAAAAAATGCCAATTTCAAAATAGGGTCCAGAATAAATTAGACAGACATTCCTGGCACTTAAATAACATTTTATCTGTTCATTAGTCATGTCTCCAGGCCCCTTTTACATTACTTTTGCTTTCCATTTTGAATTTTTATTCTCACAAAAAAATAAAAGATTTACTGTTATGTATACAACTGCATCATTGTAAAAACGGTATAAATAATATCAGCGCACTTGTGCAAGAATATTAGACTACCCAGTTAATGTGTATTGGACGCATGGCGTGATTTGTTTACTCTTGAACATCAGCAAAAATCGAACATTTTCGCTACTTTGCGCTCAGTTTCAAGGTCATCGTGAAACCTGTCAAAATTATCTCTATTTCTGTAATATATCATCCATTCTATCAAATGAGACTAAGAAAACGAGAATACAACTATAAATACCATACGAAAATAGACTGCAAAGTCGCTGTTTTAAACCAAAAACATGGTCAGAGTTTTTTCCCTCATTATGCACTGTGTGGTGCAGGATTTTTTTTATACTGCGCACACTGACCGCACAGACCCATTCTCTCACATCTAGGCCTACCAGCCTGTTTCTGCTTGATTTGAGGGCGCTAGAATTTAGGCGTATTAGTACGACCAAAACCCTGGCGCGTAAGCCATACTAGTACGGCCGAAACCCCGAAAGGGTTAAATATGAAAACAGAACATCATAAACATAATTCTACTCTTGTAACTACAAACACTAAACATCACAAACATAACTCTGTTCTTGGAACTACAAACACTGTAAACATCACAAACATAACTCTGCTCCTGTAACTACAGATAGGTAATCACAAATAGATACATATCTACATTCCATTCTTACTTAGACATTTTATACAGTTTTCATCTATCCAGATTTATACACCCGAAATTCACATGCATGCTAGTGACTTTCTTTGTGCTTAACAATACATACTTAATTTACATGTAAACAACACTTTGTATACTACAAAAAAAATAAAAAATATTGATTTTGATTTGATTTGACCATCTCCCTATTTCCATACTTTCTACATCACCAAACTCACTCAACAAACCTTTTCTTGTTTTATGAGCAACTGCTTGTTACTACCAACAATATCAAAACCTACAAGAATCTCCGAGACTAGTACCTCACTACTAGACCACATCTGGACTAATACTATAGCCCCTCTAAAATCAGGCATCATCACAGACAACACCACAGACCACTATCCGACCTTTCTCATAACTAATCTTGGTAAATTGCCCCTAGATATTACAAAAGTTACCTTCAGACTACATAATGAGTCAGCTGTAAATAACTTTATAACAGCTATGATTAACATTGACTGGCATAATGAGTTAGAAACATATACAGATACTAATGAATGCATCAAGAATTTCCTTAACAAAACCCACCACCTCTATAACAAACATTGCCCTAAAAAAACTAAACAGATCACAGCTAAGAGACTTAACAATCCCTGGCTAACACCCAGCATCCTTAAATCCATTAACAAAAGGCACCAATATGAAAAACAATACAGAAGGGTCTAATAACCAGAGAACAATCCAAACGCTACTCATCAACCCTTACCAGCCTGATAAGGAGATCAAAAAAATTGTATTATGAGAACAGACTCCAGAACATAAAAGGTGATATGAAAAGACCTGGAAGACCCTATCTGCAATTCTAGGAAATAATAAGATAGCGAAAAACAACACCATCAAATTATCAAGAGCAGATGAACCCCTACTCTCACCTACTGAGACAGCAAACAGACTTAATGTTTTCTTCTCCACCATAGGAAAGAATCTAGCGAGTAAAATCCCAAGCTCAAACACCCGTCCAACAGACTACCTCACAAACACCTACCCTAATACGCTATTCCTAGCTCCTACCAACCCAATTGAAGTCTCGCTCATAATCAACACCCTTAAAAACAAGGCAGGAGACATAAACAGCCTACCAACTTTTATGTACAAAAAGCTTCACAGGTACTGTCACCAATCATAGCAACACTATTCAATAAATCCATTGAAGCCTCTACCTTTCCATCAATTCTCAAAATAGCTAGGGTCACCCCGATCCACAAAGGAGGTGATCAAACAGACCTGAATAATTATAGACCAATTTCTAATTTACCATTGCTTTCTAAAATCTTCGAAAAATTAATTCATAGACAAATCTATTCCTACCTTGTCTCACACAATGTACTCAACCCCTGTCAATTTGGATTCAGGACAAACAAGAGCACAAACGATGCTATTACACACATGTTGGAGTTAATATATACAGCACTTGAGAAAAAGAAGTCCCACTGGGAATCTTCATTGATCTCCGCAAAGCTTTTGATACAGTCGACCATGATTTACTGCTCACAAAATTAGCACACTATGGTATAAGGGGCACCCACTCAACTACTTAAAATCATACCTCACCAACAGAAGCCAATACGTGTACACAAATGGAGAGAACTCTTCCACACAACCAATTACAATCGGAGTCCCTCAAGGAAGTGTCCTGGGGCCACTCCTATTCCTCATTTACATAAATGACCTACCGAATGCATCACAACTACTCAAACCCATTTTATTTGCAGATGACACAACATATGTCTTCTCTCACCCAAATCCAGTTATACTGGCCAACACTGTTAATGCGAATTACAGAAAATATCAACATGGATGACGACTAACAAGCTTACTCTCAATACTGACAAGACCTACTTCATACAGTTTGGAAGCAAAGTCACAAATGTTCCACTTAACATAACACTTAATGGTACACCCATCACAAGACTCACAGAGGGAAAATTCCTAGGAATCCACCTTGACAGTAGCCTTAAATTCCAAACACATATACAACAAATTTCCAAGAAAATCTCGAAGACAGTAGGCATATTATCAAAGATACGCTATTATGTACCTCAATCAGCTCTCCTTGCACTCTATCATTCACTTATCTACCCGTATCTCACCTATGGAATCTGTGCATGGGGATCAACAACGTTAAATCACCTTAGACCACTCATAACACAACAAAAGGCCGCAGTCAGAATGATAACAAATTCCCACTCTAGACAGCATACTCCACCAATATTCAAAAGTCTCAAACTACTCACCGTAAAGAACATTCATACTTACTCTTGTGCCTACTACATATATAAAACTTTACACTCTAATATAAACCCTCTGCTCAAAACTCTCCTCACCAACTTTAATAGGACCCATGACCACAACACACGACACAGATCACTTTTGATATACCCCGTGTTCATATCAACCTATGTAAAAATTCTATGCACATAAAGGGCCCCAGAATCTGGAATTCATTACCAGTAAATATTAAGATAATCTTGTCTGAAAATCAATTTAAGACTCAACTCAAAAACCACCTACTCACCCAAACCTAAATGATCATGCTATAAACTACTTTGAAAAATGCTCATTGTTACTTTCCTATACGATAATCTCAATTTTTAATAATATGTTACTATTATGTTACCCCCTACTCATATTATAAGTTAATGTCAAAAATGCTCAATGTTATTTTCCTTAAGATAATCTCAATTCCATATTATCATTCAAGAATCTTAACACCTGTAACAATCTAAGATCTAATATCATTATATAATAATTTAAACAGTAAAATTTCATCATATTGTAATTTTGAAAATAATTTTTAACTAGAATAAACTCAATAAATTTCTCTAATATTAAGTACCTAGTTTTTAAGGACTAGAATAAGCTGCCCCTAATGCCATGGCATGTCAGTGGCTCTCCTTGCACTCAATTTACATTGTAACTTCCAATACCCATGTAACCTGCAATGAAATAAAATTTGTTTGTTGTTTGTTTGTTTGTTTGCTCCTTGAATTATACCATCACACTGTCTTCTAATAGTTTCGTTTGTTACTCACAAAATTGCAATAGCACTATTGTAAAAACATCACAGAAAGGCAAGCGAGTCCTGAAACTCACAGGTCAGCGTATTAACCACTCGGGTGGCCAAGTGGTTAACGCACTGGCGTTAGGACTTCCTTGCCATGGGTTCAAACCCCACCTGTTCCTTGATTTGTTTTATTTATTATTCAGTAAATAATATTCACATCATACATTGGTACACCTCATGTAATCTCAATAACCAAATGTAATTCTTTGTATCATGTCCAAATAAAAATATTATTATTATTATTATTATTATTATTATTATTATTATTATTATTATTATACATCTCCACTGCCTCCAGCCTCCTCCTCACTGCAACATTTGTTCTTTTTTAACAACACTCTTGCTGTTTGGGCTGTCTCCCACTGAAGGTGACTTGACAAAGAAGAAAACACTTTCATTGTCATTCATTCAATCACTTTCTTGCCAGAACGGCACAGACATCACAGTTCAGACTGTACTGAACAAGTTTCATTGGGACAATAATTACCTACTTCAACTAATTATACAAAGATAAGTACACTAAAACTTTCACAAAAAAAAGCAGGAAACAGAGCCAATAAACCACCAGTCATATGTAAGAAAACTGCTCCTATCCTATCACCTACCATTGCAATATTGCTCAGCATATCACTAGAAACTAAAACTTTTTTCTAACATATTTAAGATAGCTTGGGTTATACCAATCCACAAAAGTGGAAATTCACCAGAAATCAGAAACTATAAGATAATTTCTAATCTGCAATAATTAACTAAAAAAAAAAAAAAATAACAAACAAATATATATGCATTTACAACTAAACATTATAAAAATGCTTGACTCAATTTATTCAACTCTAGAAAATTATGAATATCCAGTAGACCTCTTTAGTGATCTTAGAAAAGTTACTAACAACAGCAGACCACAACATCCTACTGCCTTAAACTAAAACACTAAGGAATGAGAGGCCACGCTCTCATATACATAAAATCCTACCTAAATGACAGACACCAACACATGAACTTGAACAACAATACGCAAATAACCTATACATAAGAGAAGGAAACTTCTTCTTTCTTCTTTCAATGCACCGGCCGTATCCCACTGAGGCTGGGTGACCCAAAAAGAAAAACAAAAGTTTCTCTTTTTAACTTCAGTAATGTATACAGGAGAAGTTGTTACTAGCCCCTTGCTCCCGACATTTTAGTTGCCTCTTACGACATGCATGACTTACGGAGGAAGAATTCTGTTCCACTTCCCAATTGAGAAGAAGGAAACTTATGACAACATCTCAGTCCAACTTCGACTATTAACTAATTACAAACAGATAAAGATAAAGATTTTATTTCTTTGCAAGGTTACAATGTGCATTTACAATTTTGATTAGTGAAGTACAAAGAAAGTCACTATCATGCCGGGGCATTTTGGGCAAACTTATCCTAATACATAATAAATACTTAAGTCTAGACAAGATAAGTGTGGTTAACTTTTTAATAAATCTTGGTGTGAAGGTAGGGAGCCAGTACATATATGGGCTCATATACATACTGACTCCATATCTTTGCACTGTTTGACTAGTTAATGGTCCAAGTCGAACCAAAATGGCGTCATAAGTTTCTTTCTCCTATGTGATTTTTTTTTGTGTATTGTTCCAGTCACGGTACTGTGCCTTTTGATTCTTTAGCAACAATACTTCATCAACTCGACTTATAAACACAGAGGTGCCACAGGGCAGTGTCCTAAACTCATTATTTCACATGTATGTCAATGACCTGCCTAATGCATCTCAGGAAGTTAAACTAAGCCTGTTAGCAGATGACATAACTCTTGTCATCTTAAATCCAGATCTGGTTTCCCCAGCACTGTTCATGACAAACTTGTAAAGATATCTACTTTGATAACCAATAAACTGACATTCATTATTGCTAAGACCAATACAATGTTTGTGAATAAACATAAAAATGTTCAATTGAACATAGAAGTGAATAATAAAAACATTGAAAGATGGAGGAAATTGTTATGTGTACACTGTGACAGCAAACTAAAATTCACATCGATCATATAGTTAAGAGGATTTCTAAAAGTGAGCATTCTATTTAAAATACATTACTATGTAGCTTACACAACATTCTCACTCTGCACAACTTTCTAATCCAGTGGTTCTCAAGTATGGTTACCTGTAGCCCCTGGGGTTATGAGAAAGAAAAGTTAAGGGCTTTCTATTATGTCTATGAAAAACACTGAAAAAATATATTTTGTTATAACAAATTATGTCTGGTTTACTACTGTTTTTTTAATTTAGTGTTGTCGTTTTCTTCTGAAATCTTTCATACACTGTCACTTTTCTCTTCAAGGTGTCCCATAGCTCGATTGGTAGTGCACTCAACTCACACACTGAGGTCTGGGGGTTGATCCCTGGTAAGGCTGGAAACATTAGGACGTGTTTCTTAAGACACCTGCTGTCCCTGTTCACCTAGCAGTAAAACAGGTACCTGGGTATTAGTCAACTGGTGTGGGTTGCATCCTGGGACAAAACTGACCTAATTTGCCCGAAATGTTCTACATAGCAACAGGCTTTCTATATAGTAGTGTCATTGATGTCAGCTAGGCCTTGTACCATGTACTTGTTGAAATAAAGATCATCATTATTATTATTACCACAGTACCTGTTCAGTTTCAATGCCTGTACAATTCCCTGGGCATGCTTACTCAGTTGTGCTCTGGGTGCCAGTGAAGCAAGTTTTACTGTGGAACCTCGGTTTTCATATGCCCTAGTTTGTATGTAAAACTATAATTATTCTCCATAAAATGAATTTTTTGTTAATATTTCCCATAAGAAATAATGTAAATCCAATTAATCCATTCCAGACACCAAAAATATTAACAAAAAATACATTTTATAGAGAATAACTATAGTTTTACATGCAAACTAGGGCATACAAAAACCGAGGTTCCAGTGTAGTTATTATGTAATAGGATTAAGTGTGCCCGAAATGCCCCGGCATGATAGAGACTTTCTTTGTACAGTGGTACCCCGAGTTTTGGCCATAATTCGTTGCAGAAGGCTGTTCGAGTGCCATTACCGAACGAATTTGTTCCCATAAGGAATAATGTAAATTAGATTAGTCCATTTCAGACCCCAAAAATACACTTACAAAAGCACTTACAATAATTTTTTTTTTTCAACAAGTCGGCCATCTCCCACCAAAGCAGGGTGACCCAAAAACAAAGAAAATCCCCAAAAAGAAAATACTTTCATCATCATTCAACACTTTCACCACACTCATACATAATCACTGTCTTTGCAGAGGCGCTCAGATACGACAGCTGAGAATAGTTCCTCCCAGCTGTCACTATCCCAGACCCCTCCTTTAAAGTGCAGGCATTGTACTTCCCATTTCCAGGACTCAAGTCCAAATAAATCAATTAACTGGTTTCCCTGAATCCCTTCACAAAATGTTACCCTGCTCACACTCCAACAGCTTGTCAGGTCCCAAAAACCATTCGTCTCCATTCACTCCTATCTAACACGCTCACACATGCTTGCTGGAAGTCCAAGCCCCTAGCCCACAAAACCTCCTTTACCCCCTCCCTCCAACCTTTTCTAGGACGACCCCTACCCTGCCTTCCTTCCCCTACAGATTTATACGCTCTCCAAGTCATTCTACTTTGATCCATTCTCTCTAAATGACAAAATCACCTCAACAATCCCTCTTCAGCCCTCTGACAAATACTTTTAGTAACTCCACACCTCCTAATTTCCACATTCTGAATTTTCTGCATAATATTTACACCACACATTGCCCTTAGACAGGACATCTCCACTGCCTCCAGCCTCCTCCTCACTGCAGCATTTGCAACCCATGCTTCACCCATGTAAGAGTGTTGGTACCACTATACTTTCGTACATTCCCTTCTTTGCCTCCATGGATAACATTTTTTTGTCTCTAAAGATACCTCAATGCACCACTCACCTTTTTCCTTCATCAATTCTATGGTTAACCTCATCCTTCATAAACCCATCCACTGACACGTCAACTCCCAAATATCTGAAAACATTTACTTCTTCCATAATCCCTCTCTCCAATGCGATATCCAATTTTTCTTTATTTAAATCGTTTGATACCCTCATCACTTTACTCCTATCTATGTTCACTTTCAACTTTCTACCTTTACACACCTTCCCAAACTCGTCCACTAAACTTTGCAACTTTTCTTTAGAATCTCCCATAAGCACAGTATCATCAGCAAAAAGTAACTGTGTCAACTCCCATTTTGCATTTAATTCCCCATAATTTAATCCCACCCCTCTCCCCAACACCCTAGCATTTACTTCTTTTACAACCCCATCTATAAATATATATTAAACAACCATGGTGACATTACACATCCCTGTCTAAGACCTACTTTTACCGGGAAGTAATCTCCCTCTCTCCTACACACCCTAACCTGAGCCTCACTATCCTCATAAAAACTCTTTACAGCCTTCAGTAACTTACTACCTATTCCATACACTTGCAACATTTGCCACATTGCTCCCCTATCCACTCTATCATATGCCTTTTCTAAATCCATAAATACAATGAAAACGTCCCTACCTTTATCTAAATACTGTTCACATATATGCATCACTGTAAACACTTGATCTACACATCCCCTACCCACTCTAAAGCCTCCTTGCTCATCTGCAATCCTACTCTCTGTCTTACCTCTAATTCTTTCAATAATAACCCTGCCATACACTTTACCTGGTATACTCAGTAAACTTATTCCCCTATAATTCTTACAATCTCTTTTAACCCCCTTCCCTTTATATAAATGAACTATACATGATCTCTGCCAATCCCTAGGTACCTTCCCCTCTTTCAAACATTTATTAAACAAAAATACCAACCACTCCAACACTATATCCCCCCGTGCTTTTAAAATTTCTGTCATGATCCCGTCTGTTCCAGCTGCTTTACCCCCTTTCATTCTACGTAATGCCTCACGCACCTCCCCCACACTCACATCCTGCTCTTCTTCACTCCTAAACGATGTTGTACCTCCCTGGCCAGTACATGAAATTACCGCCTCCCTTTTTTCATCGACATTTAAAAGTTCCTCAAAATATTCCCGCCATCTACCCAATACCTCCAGCTCCCCATCTACTAACTCCCCTACTCTGTTTTTAACTGACAAATCCATTCGTTCCCTAGGCTTTCTTACCTTGTTTATCTCACTCCAAAATTTTTCTTGTTTTCAGCAAAATTTCTTGACAGAGCCTCTCCATTCTTTCATCTGCTCTTCTTTTGCACTCTCTCACCACTCTCTTCACCTTTCTTTTACTCTCCATATACTCTGCTCTTCTATTAACACTTCTGTTTTGTAAAAACCTCTCATAAGCTACCTTTTTCTCTTTTATCACACTCTTTACTTCTTCATTCCACCACTCACTCCTCTTTCCTCCTGCACCCACCCTCCTATAGCCACAAACTTCTGCCCCACATTCTAATACTGCATTTTTAAAACTATCCCAACTCTCTTCAACCCCCCCCACCCCCCAATACACATACTTGCACTAGCCCACCTTTCTGCCAATAGTTGCTTATATCTCACCCTAACTTCCTCCTCCCTTAGTTTATACACTTTTACCTCTCTCTTACTTGCTGTTGCCATTTTCTTTTTGTCCCATCTACCTTTTACTCTAACTGTAGCTACAACTAAATAATGATCCGATATATCCGTTGCCCCTCTATATACATGTACATCTTGAAGCCTACCCATCAATCTTTTATCCACCAATGCATAATCTAACAAACTACTTTCCTTATGTACTATATCATACCTTGTATATTTATTTATCCTCTTTTTCATATAATAGGTATTACTTATTACCAAACCTCTTTCTACACATAACTCAATTATTGGTTCACCATTTACATTTACCCCTGGCACCCCAAATTTACCTACTACTCCCTCCACAACATTTTTACCCACTTTAGCATTAAGATCCCCAACCACAATTACTCTCTCACTTGGTTCAAAACTCCCCACACATTCACTCAACATTTCCCAAAATCTCTCTCTCTCCTCTACACTTCTCTCTTCTCCAGGTGCATAAACACTTACTATAACCCACTTTTCACATCCAACCTTTATTTTACTCCACATAATCCTTGAATTTATACATTTATATTCCTTCTTTACCTGCCATAACTGATTATTCAACATTATTGCCACTCCTTCTTTAGCTCTAACTCTATTTGAAACCCCTGATCTAATCCCATTTATTTCTCCCCACTGAAACTCTCCTACCCCCTTCAGCTTTGTCTCACTTAAAGCCAGGACATCCAGATTCTTTTCATTCATAACATCTACAATCATCTCTTTCTTATCATTCGCACAACATCCACGCACATTCAAACATCCCACTTTGACGGTTTTCTTCTTCTTCTTTTTAGTAAGCTATACAGGAAAAGGGGTTACTAGCCCATTGTTCCCGGCATTTTAGTTGACTTTTACAACACGCATGGCTTATGGAGGAAAGATTCTTATTCCACTTCCCCATGGATATGAAAGGAAAAGCAATAAGAACAAGAACTATTAAGCTAAAATCAAAGAAAACTCAGATGAGTGTGTATACATAAACATGTACATGTATGTGTAGCATGACCTAAGTGTAAGTAGAAGTAACAAGACGTACCTGAAATGTTGCATGTTTATGAGACAGAAAAAAAAAGACACCAGCAATGCTACCATCATGTAAAACAGATACAGGCTTTCGTTTTACACTCACTTGGCAGGACAGTAGTACCTCCCTGGGTGGTTGCTGACTACCAACCTACTACCTAATTCTCTATAAAATGTATTTTTTGCGAATATTTTTGTGTGTCTGGAACAGATGAACTATATTTACATTATTTCTTATGGGAAATATTTTATAGAGAATAACTACAGTTTTACATACAAACTAGGGCATACGAAAACCGAGGTTCCACTGTATTTGTTTTAGCTGTAACAATGCATCACTGTATTACCCTTGTGGGTTTAGCACTTAGTTTTAATTGTAATAATAAAATATTTAGCTGTCAAAACAAGTTTTCAGAAGGAAATTACGGTTTGAAGATATTTTTGACAGGAGGGGTTTATTCAAAGACAAATGAGGGGGGGTACAGACACTTATAAAACTTAAGAACCACTAATACATCTTTACATCACTTATGGTATATATACATGGGTATTAACAATAACAAATCACTTAACCCTTATTATAACTCAACAAATATCTGCTATTAGAATAATCACTCATCCAAATTCCAGATAACACACACCCTGCACATGCTGTACTCTCACATACTCCCCATGCATACTATATACATACATATATATACAGGTCCAGGGGCAGATCTACTACTACTTCTAATCCCAGAGTGGCCCCTGAAGCAACTTTAGTCCACATTAAAATTTTGGGTCTACTGTATGAGAAGGGGTTGCAAAGGGACCGACATAACAGTTCAAGCTTCAGGGCCCCAGAAACGTAGGTCTGCTACTGTACACATCACTCAACATAAATATTAATTCTGTCCTAAAATTCTTCCTGGAATGCTATAATAGCATTCACACACACATTACATGAAAAAAAAGCATACCTTTGATATTCCACATATTCAACTTAGTCTGAGTAGAAAATCAATGAAATTGAATGGGTATAAAATATGAAATTCACTACCAGAGATTTTAAAAGATGCGATTGATACAAAATTATTTTTAAAAACACCACCTATCCAAATATATCTAACACAACCTGGATATCTAAATTCCAGTGTATTCATAAATGAACTTATTACTGTATCACCACTATATTCCTAAACCCTAATACAGTGGACCACCGGATTACGTCATTTTTTCGTTCAAGAATGCTGTTCAAGTGCCATTACCGAACGAATTTATTCCCATAAGGAATAATGTAAATTAGATTAGTCCTTTTAGACCCCCCAAAAATACACTTACAAAAGCACTTACAAAAATAAACTTACATAAAAGGGCGAGTTTGGAGACTATCGTAAACCGGGGGTCCACTGTAATCATTATTTCTAAAACTGTCAACACAGTTTTGTATTAGTACTTCATGTTAACACTGATGTTTTTAACATAGAGAGTTTTGTTACTTAAAATAATTATCACATTTAACAACCTTCCGACAGCTCACTTAGCATTCAAATTTGAATGTCATTCCTAAATTCTTGTACAGTGGTACCCCGACTTACGATGCTATCATTTTACGTTATTTTCGATAACCGATATTTATAACGTAAAAAATGTGACTGTGACTTACGATGTTTGCTTTGTGTACCGACATTCGTATCGGACGTGTCTGCTTGGCGCCCAGCTGAGCGTGCACTCCAGGGAGCGTCAGTGCTATTGTTTACAAGCGAGAGCGACCACCCACCCACACCCACGTATTCATACCAGTACAGTGGACCCCCGAGTTTCGTAAACCCCGGAAATCGTACATTTATGTAAGTATAATATTGTAAGTGCTTGTGGAAAAGTATTTTTGGGGGTCTGAAATAGACTAACCTACGTGACATTTTTTCTTAAGGGGGTAAATTCGTTCGGTAATGGCACTTGAGCAGACTTCAGGAGTGAAGTTTTTACGAAACTCGGGGGTCCACTGTATATTGTCATTATTCCACTGTTTTTAGTGCTTGCAACTGCTAAATAAGCTACCATGGGTCCAAGGAAAGATCCTAGTGCTAAGCCTGTGGCAAAGAGGAACAGAAATATATGTACGATAGAACTGAAGAAAGAGATAATAGAAAAATATGAAAGTGGAGTGCGTATCAGTGAGCTGGCCAGGCTGTATGGTAAACCCTTTTCTACCATCGCTACCATTGTGGCCAAGAAAAATTCAAGTAAAATCAAGGAAGCTGTTGTTGCAAAAGGTTCATGTGTGATCACAAAACACAGACCACAAGTGCTGGAAAATGTGGAAAGGTTGTTGTTGGTGTGGATCAACGAGAAACAGTTAGCAGGAGATACTGTTTCGGAGGCAATAATATGTGAAAAAGCAAGGCAGTTGCATGATGATCTTGTTAAGAAAATGCCTGCAACGAGTGATGAAGTGAGCGAATTTAAAGCCAGCAGAGGCTGGTTTTACAAATTTAAGAATCGAAGTGGCATACATAGTGTTGTGAGGCATGGTGAGGCAGCCAGTTGTGACAAAAGTGCGTCTGAAAAATATGTTCCTGAATTCCAGGAGTACCTAGAGGCTGAACAATTCCTCCCCCAACAAGTGTTTAATTGTGATGAAACAGGCCTGTTTTGGAAGAAAATGCCCAACAGGACCTACATTACTCAGGAGGAAAAGGCACAGCCAGGACATAAGCCTATGAAAGACAGGCTAACTTTGATGCTTTGTGCCAATGCCAGTGGTGATTGCAAAGTGAAGCCTTTACTGGTGTATCTTTTGAAAATCCCGAGTGTTTGGCAGATGCGGTGTCAGCAAGTCTAACTTGTGTGTGATGTGGAGGTCTAACAAAAGGCATGGGTCACAAAGGACATTTTCTTAGATTGGTTCAATGGCGTGTTTGGCCCCAGTGTGAAGAAATATCTATTGGACAATAATTTGCCACTTAAGTGCCTCCTGATAATGGACAATGCTCCTTGTCATCCTCCAAACTTGGTAGAGAAAATTGTGGAGGAGTTTAAATTCATCAAAGTGAAGTTCTTGCCCCCTAATACCACTCCTCTCCTCCAGCCCATGGACCAGCAGGTCATTTCCAACTTTAAAACTCTACACCAAAGCAATGTTTCAAAAGTGCTTTGATGTGACCACAGACATGAATATAACCCTAAGAGAATTTTGGAAAAACATTTCCATATGCTGCATTGTGTAAACCTTATAGGTAAGGCTTGGGAGGGAGTGACTACCAGGACTTTGAACTCTGCCTGGAGAAAATTGTAGCCAGACTGTGTCCTAGAGAGGGATTTTGAAGGTTTTGGGGCTGAGCCTCAGAACCCTGAGCATGAGCCTGAGCCTATTGTCGAAGAAATTGTGGAATTGGGCAAGTCTTTGGGGTTAGAGGTGAGTGGTGAGGATGTGGAACAGTTGGTGGAGGAGCACAAGGAAGAGCTAACCTCTGAAGATCTGCAAGAGCTTCAACAGCAACTGGAACAAGAGACCAGTGGTCAGGACAATGGTTCAGAGGAGGAGGAGGAGGTGGAACAAAAATGGAAGAATGTGCCTTCTTCAAGGATTAGGGAGATCTGTGCCAAATGGAGTGATGTGCAAGCATTTATGGATGAATATCACCCTAACCATGCTGTTGCAGGCCGTGCTGGCAACCTGTACAATGACACAGTGGTGTGTCATTTCAGGGATGTGTTAAAGAATCGCCAGACACAGAGCTCCCTGGACAAATTTGTTGTTAGAAAGAGGTCCAGTGACTCTCAAGCTGGTCCTAGTGGGATTAAAAGAAAAAGGGAAGTAACCCCAGAAAAGAACTTGGTACCTGCAGTGTTAATGGAAGGGGATTACCCTTCCAAACACTAGCATACTACTCCACCTTCTCCCCTCCTCCCGTCCTCCACACATCAACAACTCTTCAATAAATGTAAGTGACATGTTATTGTTCAATATTTACATGTGTATTCAGGTATTCTTTATTAAATTCTTTATTATTTAATGTCAAAAAGTTCTAAAAAATATTTTATTTAACTACTTTTGGAAGTCTTGGACGGATTAAATTTATTTCCATTATTTCTTATGGGGAAAATTGATTCGTGTAACGATTGTTTCGCCTTAAAATATGCCCTCTCTGACGAATTAATATCGTAAGTCGGGGTACCACTGTATTTTATGGTTTGTACCAGATTTTTTCAATTACACAGATCATGGCAATTCAATTTTTTTTTTTAGACAAAGTTAATTTGTTGAAACCCAAAAGGATTTAATTTTGACTAAATATAAGTTATCTGCCCTTTTTTTTTTTTTTTTTTTAGAATTTACAGATCAAGTAACAAACGTTGATAAAGTAATAATTGTTAGAAATAAATTTGAAAATCTAGACATTATTTCTTTTTATAATGAGAGCAGTAACTCTGTTACTAATCTCTCTGGCAGGAATATTACAGAAGAGAAAAAACATGTTTTATCACTGGGCTGCAGGGGCGTTGACCCCCCAAAACCCTCTCCAGGTATACAAAGTCAGCACCTGACCAGCCGGGCTGTGGTTCATACATCAGTGTATGTGTGGCCAGCAGTAACAGCCTGGTTGATCAGGTTCTGATCCACTATGACGCCCGGTTGTGGACAGGGCCGAAGGGGCGTTGACACCCGGAACACCCTCCAGGTATACTGGGGGTAACCTTATGCACTACCACAGAAGAAAAATAAATTTTCAACCAAAAATAAAAAGGCACAATACCATGCCATTTTTTAGTCTTTCAACTTGTGTTCTATACTGTGTAATTTCTCAATTACAGAAGAGGTTCGTCAGTCTTGGAGTAATTTGGTTGAAGGAATAACATACATAGTACCTTTTATATAGTATCTATAATGATTTTTGAGATTTTTTCTACTCTCAGAGCTCGGCCATAGGCCAGGCTCGTCTGGTGCTAGCCTGGTCAACCAGGCTGTTGCTGCTGCTGGTCCACTGATCCACATATCCATCACAGCCTGGTTGATCTGGCACCATTTATTATTACAAAAGAGTTGCAATTATTGATAAACAGAATACATAGGAAAAGTTAATAAAATTCTTGCAGATAAAAGCAAGATTAGTTAAGTAATAGTTGATCAACCTGATTGTATAATTAAATCAGAGGATAAACTTAATCATTGTTAATTTGACCTGAATAAGAAGAATCAGATCTCAAGGGAATTATGACAGAATTTATAACTCTGAGTCTATCCTTGGTGCAATATACAAACTCAGAGATTCATAAACAAGGAGTCCCACTTTGCTTTGTTCTGAGTCCTATAGGAACATTTAACCTCAATTTGGAATGTCTTAATCCCTGTTCTGTAGATTGTGTCTGTAAATCATTAACCTGTACTGTACAGTTAAAAGTTCTTATGATTATGTCAAACATATCACCAGCTATTGCTAGGCTAGTGGGGAGCAGATTTGATATAGAGATCTTATTTATCAATATTCAACAAAGAGAGATATAATAAATATCTGTATTAAGAGTTTATTTACTAATGCACATTCAGTTGAAGATTTAACCAGGTGAATGTACACAGATGCAACTAATGCGACACTTTATTGTGGCAACGTTTTCACTCTCCAGGAATTTTGTCAAGCTGTAACGACTTGATAAAGCTCCTGGAGAGTGAAATGTTGCCACAATAAAATGTCACATTAGTTGCATCTGTGTACATTTACCCAACATTTTGTCAGTAATTTTACTATTATTACTATGATTTAACTCAAAATAAATTAAAAAAATACTTCAACTAACAGTTGATTGTTTCTTTACTTTTAATAACATGGTCTATAAACACACAGATGGAGTAGCAATAAGCTATCCAGTGGGACCAACTCTTGTAAATATATATATACATTTTTATGTAAAGATTTAGCTTGATAAATGTCCTATTAACAGTAAACCAACACACTTTTTAAGAAATATGTGGATGATACAAGCCAGTCCCTGCACTCAAGGACTTCAAAAACACTCATCAGATCTAGTGATGCGCCATCAACTGGCAAAGACTCACGTCACATGACTTTTCCCTGACAAACGTTTACACACACACACAAATATACAAATGCACACCACAAACTCAAATAGATAATTTACATCTATATAAGTAATCACAAAAAAAATCAGTCCATAAAGACTGGAAAAATTAGCTTATTATTTAAACACTATAACATGAGGGAGAAATTGATTAGCTTAATTTGTATTTTCCTTTATTTTCTAGTAGGCCCAGTCTCATCTTTCTGTATTATGTACAAATAATATTAACAAGGAACGTCAAGGTTCCCTAAATACAGTAGTACCCTGAGTTTCAGCCATAATTCGATCCAGGAGGCTGTTCAAGTGTCATTACCGAACAAATTTGTTCCCATAAGGAATAATGTAAATTAGATTAGTCCATTTCAGACCCCCAAAAATACACTTACAAAAGCACTTACAATAATACACTTACATAATTGTTAGAGTTGGGAGGTGGCCGAAACTCGAGGTACCACTGTACATTAAATTGACAGGTATGTGAATGTTATTCATGCACAACATTTATGAGAAATGTTCGTGAGGAAATGCTTCACCCATCATACTTCATCTATCCTAGAATGCGAAATGTATTTTTATAAAATATCCTAACATCCCACGTATGTCTTGTTTATAAGGAATTACACTATCAATAATAATATCAATAATTATGGAGTAGATACATTATAGTGAAGCTGGAAAGGTGATGACTTGCCTATTTCCATGGACGTGGGAGGCACAGAAGGCGAATGAGTAGTGGATGAGGGTCGGGTCAATCATCTGACCCTTCTCTGCACGATCTAGAAGATCCTCCAGATAACACAGATGTCTATAACAGCCTCGGACACCATACCGAGCCTGGTACTCGTCTAATAAAAAAATCTGGCCAGGACTGAACCATCCCTATGAGTAAAGATATGAATCATCGCATGGAACTCCATGTAGTAATTAAATAAAGCAATTAAAGAACAAACTTATACTAGAAATCAGGTAGAAAGAAAAAGCTGTTCTTCCTTCTTTTAAATCCCTCTTTTGGTTTTATACTAAAATTGTTAGGAAGGCACAAGTAAAAGTTAATTTCTTTTATTTTTGTACTACAAATTTCTTAAAGTGCCTTGCCCAATGACCAAATAGCCAATGTAAAAAAAAATCTTATTATTATAATCATGGGCTGTATGATCCTTGTGGGTTTAGTGCTTAGTTTTAATTATGATAATAATCATGGGGAAGTACTCAACACATAAGGGGTTATGCAGTACCTGGGAAATGGGTGGTAACTGGGTTCAATCCAAGGAAGGAGAGAGTAACTTTAATTCTTTGGAACAAGGGCCTTTCACCAGCATCAAGGCTGGCACCCCTATATACAGTGGCGACTCATGCGGGGGTGCTGCGGAACTGAAGCACCCCCTATTTCCACTCGATATTATCGATAACATTCAATGCAATGAGTCTTTTTTTCTTTAATTCTTTCTTTATACTTGTACATTATATAAGCCGCCACTGCCTATATACCAAATGTGATTACCTGCCATTAACCAGGTGCTGTATGATCTATGCTAAAAACAGTGGTGTATGGTTGGTTGTTATTATCACAGGGTTTGCACTGTGCTACTGTGCCTGACCTACTACTTTGCTATAAGTATTACTTGAAAATAGGCATACAAATTTTAGGCTATTTCCACACATAGAAATAGGGGACAGAAAAATTAGTATCCCCTTATGATCCATTATATAACTGAGTTAACTTAATATAGTATATGATGAATTTAACATCTTTGGTGGGTGTGTGGTGCTCATCCAGCACACCCAGAATATAAACCCCTGGTTAAAACATATAAACACACCAGAGAACAGTAGGGGTAACCTAGCACACCCAGAATATAAACCCCTGGTTAAAACATATAAACTCACCAGAGAACAGTAAGGGTAACCCAGCACACCCAGAATATAAACCCCTGGTTAAAACATATAAACTCACCAGAGAACAGTAGGGGTAACCTAGCACACCCAGAATATAAACCCCTGGTTAAAACATATAAACTCACCAGAGAACAGTAGGGATAACCTAGCACACCCAGAATATAAACCCCTGGTTAAAACATATAAACTCACCAGAGAACAGTAGGGGTAACCTAGCACACCCAGAATATAAGCCCCTGGTTAAAACATATAAACTCACCAGTGAACAGTAGGGGTAACCTAGCACACCCAGAATATAAACCCCTGGTTGAAACATATAAACACACCAGAGAACAACAGGGGTAACCCAGAATATAAACCCATAGTAAAAAACATATAAACTCACTAGAGAACAGTAGGGGTCAACCAGACGATATTCCAATGTCTGAGCTTGTAGAACTCTATACAAGTTGTGGTGATCAAATCTAACAGGATCGGCACTTATATATTCATCCATTCCATGTTTCTTCGCTTTATCTGCATCTATGTATAATATATAAAAAATATTTTGAAAGAAGTTCTCAGCTTTGAGGTAATTTCTTTTTAAGTCAAATCCCATTAATATGAAATAATTTAAAAAAAAAGTTTTTCATATAACAGGATTTTTTAATAATAGAGGAGTAACAGTAGCATTACATGAATATTACAGTAATACAGCCTCTCCTCACTTAGCAACATACTCGTTTACCGATTACTCGGACATACGACAGTCTCTCTGACCAGTATGCATACCTAAATAATGTATATTAGAGTTGATTTCCTTTATTCTGTTTATTACAATATACAGTACACTACTGTATAAACATTAAAAAATATACTAAAAATGTTATAAATGGTGCAAAGGTGACATTAAAACAATATCAAAGATGGTTGACACAAACCCACTACCATTAAAGTATGCTCCTCACTTAGCGATGAATTCGTTTACCAACGTGGTCTTAAGAATGTAACTCCGTCGTTAAGTGAGGAGAGGCTGTATTACAGGAAAAAGAACTGTTATAAAATATACGAGTAAAGAGAGGTAAGTGTATATACTGCATGTAAGTACAGTATACATTTATAAAATTTCCATGTCATCTTTCATGTTGAGCATAATTTGTCATTTATAAATGATTAATAAATGCATTTATTTCTCTTATAACTTTACACTTCCATACTTATCAGAGAATGCTATTTATGTATACTGTATTTTTGTTATGAGAATTATTATGTATACAGGTTCTCCTTGACTTACGATAGTTCAACTTAGGATATTTCAACTTTACGATGATGCAACAGCAATTGATTTGGGGATAAAAACTAAAATAATTACCCAACTTGAAGGTAGCAAGTCAGTAATTTGTATTTATTTATTTACTTTCCAACACTGGTATTTAGTTTTATTAATTATTTGTTTATTTACTTATTCAGTGACAATAGTTGTTTATTTACATATTTTTTTACCATATCATATTCAAGATCGACTCAGAATATTTTTGACTTGCAATGAGTTTGTCGGAACGTAACCACATCATAAGTCAAGAAGCACATGTATAAAGTGGTACCCCGGATTTCGTACAGCTCCCAACTCGAACAATTATGTAAGTGTATTTTTGTAAGTGATTTTGTAAGTGTATTTTTGGGGGTCTGAAACGGACTAATCTAATATACATTCGTCCTTATGGGAACAAATTCGTTCGGTAATGGCACTCGAACAGCCTTCTGGAACGAATCATTGACGAAATCCAGGGTACCACTGTATATATATTAAGGGGATCATCGGGATGATTGTCCCCACAGTCCAGCCTCAGACCTGACTTTCCAAACAGGAGAGGAGATAACAAATTCCCACTCTAGACAGCATACTCCACCTATATTCAGAACCTTAAAACTACTCACCATAAAAAATATTCATACCTATTCTTGTGCCTTCTACATACATAAAACTCTACATGCTAATATCAACCCTCCGCTCAAAATTCTCCTCAACAACTTTAATAGGTCCCACGACCATGACAAGACACAGATCACTATTTGACATATCCCGAGTCCATACTAACCAATGTAAAAATTCTATGCACATAAAGGGCCCCAGAATCTGGAATTCATTACCAGTAAATATTAAGTTAACCTTGTCGGAAAATCAATTCAAGACTCTTCTCAAAAATCACCTACTCACCCTATACTAAATACTCATACTGTAACAAACTTTCAAACCCAATGTTATTTTACTTAAGATAATCTCAATTTTATATGTCATCCTTCTTAACACTTGTTGCAATTTCATATCATCATATTGTCATTTAAAATATTATAGTATCATCATTTTGTTAATTTGAAATAAAATATATAACTAGAAGAAACTCAATAAATTTTTCTAGTATTGTTATTATACTAGTATAACATCAACATATTGTAACTTGAAATAAAATATACAACTAGATTAAACTCAACCAATTTCTCTTGTATTGTCTTTTAATAGTATGTATAATCATATTGTAATTTAAAATAATACAGAACTAGAATAAACTCAATCAATTTCTCTAGCATTAAGTACTTAGTGAATAAGTCTTTAGAATAAACTGCCCCTAATGCCATGGCATGCCAGTGGCTCTCCTTGCATTACAGTTTTATAATTGTAACTACTAATAACAGTGTACACTTGTAACATGCATCGAAATAAAAATATTATATTATTATTATTATTATTAGAATAGACAATATTACACATAAATAAAGAAAATAATATATTACATGCAAATACATGTGTATAAGATTTACCATTTGTCTTATGTGTTTATGAGACAGCAAGAAAAGCACAAGAGTCTTGATGAGACAACAAAAGCTTTAATAGACTTTTGTTTTATTCTCGGATGACAGGAGGGTAGTACCTTCCTGGGTAGGTGATGTCCACCAGCCTACCACAGTCATATGACAGGAGGGTAGTACCTTCCTGGGTAGGTGATGTCCACCTGTAACTCCTGTAACTCCAACACAGGCAGGCAGCAGGCAGCAGCTATGGCTGCTCCTATATTTGGTCATTCCCTGGGCCGTTTAGACTCCAGTGATGGTCTATTTGCAAGAACTGTTGCAACAACATACAAGGAACTTATAGTGACAAGAAAACTGATGGGGACTACAGCAAAATGGACCAATTAGAACCAAAACAGGAGACCTGCATTCAAATACCAGACCCGCTACCAGACGTACAACCAGACAAGCAATCGTTTTCCACCACACTGAAGTAACTGACTCAATATCAACTGCACAGTGTTCAATGTGAAGTCAACACAAGGGAAAACCTAATCAACAAATCGACAAGGAAACTGACAGGTTGTAGTGTAGTGTAGTGTCGGTTTCTTTTTTCTTCCCTCAGTGCCAGGTGAGGGGTGGAAGTGAACATTTAAACATGGCTGACTGGCATTCAATCACCAGCTACTGCCAGACGTGCAACTACGAAGAGACGTTCTAACCATACTGACAGTAGCTGACCATTATATCAACTGCACCAGTGTTAAAGGAAGGGAAGCACAGGAGAAACCGCTAAATCTACTAAACAAACTCCAAGGAAACAAGTTATAGCGACGGTTCTTTCCCTCAGTGCTAAAGGTGGGAAGAAAGTGGATTAGAAAAGAATATGTTTTAATAGCTGACTTCCATATTAACTGACCAGTGTACATTAGGAGGGAAACAGGAGAAAACGCCAAATCTAACGACAAAACTCCAAGGAATCTGTCAGGGGCAGTAGCCGTTTTTTCCTCACTGCTTTTAAAAATGGCTGACACATCAACTCTACGAGGACCAGTCAACAACGCGAGCCCCGCTAAATGGGATTGAAGGGGTTTTGGAAGTACATCACTATTGCTTAAAACTTTTTCTTACCCTGCAAGGTTGGAAATGACAAGAAGTGTGATAGGTGAAGCCGGGCTGTGAAGTGATTAGTGAAGGGAGTTTCAAGTAAAGGTGAGTGGGGTATGTGTTAACAAGTAATTTACTAGTATCCAGTGGTGATTTCTAGAGTAGTTACTAGGCCATTGCTAGGTGTCTGATAGGATCAGTGGTTTCTTTTTAATAAAAAAAAAATAATAAAATAAAAATAAAGAAAAGAGATTTTTGTTGTGAAGTGATAGAGTGCAGAGTGACCATGGCTGGCGTAAGAGGGGTTCACGCCACCATAATTATATTTCTCATGATACTGAATTTCTTTGAAGGAAATCAGTCATGGGGTCTGCAAAAGGTGAATGGGGTGGTAGCTCCTGAGAGTGAAAGCCCAACAGTGGCCATCCTACCAGAAACG
>WNWK01011570.1:0-37500 GCA_009830355.1 Cherax destructor
TTTGGTCATCACTTATGTTGATGACTTCGCTATAGCTTGTGAAGGCGCTGACTGCCGCCTAGTAGCAGCCTCAATCCAGAATGCTGTCAACCACGTTTCCCATTGGGCCACTTCTCATGGGTTTAAATTTGGTGTTAAAACGCACCAAATTACTTTCACCAGACGTTCTATTGTCTCTGATACTCCATTGTACCTGTATGGCTCCCTTATCCCTGAACGTGATGCGGTTAGATTTCTCGGTTTTCTGTTTGATAGCCGACTGTCTTGGAAACCTCACATTACCTCCCTGAAAGCAGCCTAATATAGCCCGCTGAACCTGCTTAAAAACCCTTGCTCATCTTTCTTGGATCGACGAACTCTCCTTCGACTTCGTTGTGCCTAGTCTTATCGAAACTAAATTATGGCGACCAGATATATTATGTGGGCTCTCCCGCAACACTTTCTAAACTTCATCCCTTTCATCGTTAAGATTACGATTGTGTCTAGGTGCTTTTCGTTCCTTCCCTGTCGAGAGCCTATATGCAGAGGCAAATGTTCCATCTTTGCACAATCGGCGTGATGCCCATTGTTTCTGATATTTTGTCCGCTCTCATGGCCTTCACGATCCTTCTACATACACGATAATAACGGACGTTACTAGGGGTCCATTATTTGATCGCCGCCCCTGTTTACTCCGTCCCTTTTTTCTTCGTATTCGCTCTCTCTTGTTTTCTCTTCAGTTGCCCCCTTTATACGTTCATCTAGCATCAAACTTTTCTCTTACCCCTTGGGAGGTTCGAGTCTGTCCTTCCCCAATGCAGTGTACGAAAGCTCAGTTACCTACAGTTGCTTCTCACTCCCATTTTCTTAACCACTTCCGATCTCATTCTCATGCCGTTGTAGTTTACACTGATGGTTCTAAATCTTCTGATGGTGTCAGATTTGCAGCAGTGTTCCCGGACAGTGTTTTGTGAGGTCGTTTTATAGACTCAGCATTTTTACAGCTGAACTGTATGCAGTTCACATCGTGATTATACGTACTGCATCTATGCCTACCTCAACATTAGTAGTAGTTTCAAACTCCTTTAGTGTTTTGCAGGCTATAAAAAAATTTAATTCGCCTCATCCCCTAGTTCTTCGTATACAACTTTGGTCGCACCACATATCTAGGAAAAACAAAGAAATCGTTTTCTGTTGGATCGCTGGTCATGTGGATGTTCAGGACAACGAGCAGGCGGATTCTGCTGCACGATCAGCTCCATGTTTCATATAGGGGTATTTCATTCTCAAGACTATTTTGCCGTAATATCTAGAAACCTCCGCAACCGTTGGCAATGGCAACAATGTTAGTCTGAGTTGATTCATAAATTATATTTTATGATGCTGTGTTTAGGTTTCTGGTCTTCTTATTATTGATGTCGTGGTTGGTTAGTTAGTTTAATATTTTTATTATGCAACCCATACCCATCCTGTGGGCGGTAGTCAAAAGATTAGAGATAAATAATGGGTCCAGGGGACTTAGCCCCAAAGTTTTGGTTGGGAGAATACGCTTTCCCGACTTCGCACCGGACGCACACCTCTCTCATGGGTATCTCATGGAGAGGCGCCCAATTCCACTCTGTAAAAACTGTCACGTTCCATTTCCAGTTTGTCATATTCTATTAGACTGTCCACTTTATCAACGAGCACGCAGAATTTACCTCCGACGTCGTCACGGCTCAAACACCCTAACTTTATCTTCCCTCCTTGCTGACATTCCCACCTTTGACACAGACATCCCCTCTTTGTCAGTCACAGATTTATTACACCAACTTTGATTACACTTCTAGCACTCTTCACCGTCCTTACTAACTCTACCTCAGTTATACCCTTCACCCTCACTAGTCTCTGATCAGGCATATTACATCTTTAGTACACCCTGAATTGTAGTGCTGTATGACCCTAGTGGGTTTAGAGCTTAGTTCATAGTCCTTTTTAAGTCATTTTAATCTCCGCCATTAGACTAGTTTCCCTTAATTTGCCTCCCATTTTCTGTTGATTCATTTCCTTTACATTTTCTCCCCTGAGAGAGTTCTTGACGCTGGTGAGAGACTCTTGACCGAAGGCAATGAACGTGATCTTCAGTGGATCGAACCTGATTGCCTTTCATTCCCTTATTCGCTATATAAATCCTACGATTTTATTGCTCCCTCCATTAAATGTTAGTCAAAACTAAGCGCTAAACCCCAATGGTGTCCTTTTAAATGCCATTTCCTTCCTCGGTAAGTACCGATGATCAGAATTTGTTCTAACTTCCCTTTCCAAAGGTCATCTCTAGGGACATGTGCTACCTCTTCAGCATTTTCAATTGCACCATCGTGCTGCTGCTGCTGCTGTATATTATCATGGGAAGCGCTAAATTCTTAGGGATAATACAGCGCCTGTGGGGAGGGGGGTTAAAGGTACTGTATTTAGGCTCAATTCAGGGAACTGGAGCACAGATCCAATTCCCTAGATCAAGAGGCCCTCACCAGCGTCAGGGAACCTCCCTTGAGGGGCTAATGTATACAGTAACTAAATCCTTTGTTGGATACAGTATGTTTTTGGACAGTGTGTTACAGGGACGCTACAGGATATAATAATTTCCTGGCAATTATACCCACTTCTCGTAGTTATCCTGCATACTGCTAATCTACCCTCAAGAGCCCCTCACCCAGCATCAAGGAACCTCAAGAGCCCCTCACCCAGCATCAAGGAACCTCAAGAGCCCCTCACCCAGCATCAAGGAACCTCAAGAGCCCCTCACCC
Source organism: Cherax destructor (assembly GCA_009830355.1). Classification (NCBI taxonomy): domain Eukaryota; kingdom Metazoa; phylum Arthropoda; class Malacostraca; order Decapoda; family Parastacidae; genus Cherax; species Cherax destructor. The sequence goes on from WNWK01011570.1 coordinate 2,767, forward strand.
AGCATCAAGGAACCTCAAGAGCCCCTCACCCAGCATCAAGGAACCTCAAGAGCCCCTCACCCAGCATCAAGGAACCTCAAGAGCCCCTCACCCAGCATCAAGGAACCTCAAGAGCCCCTCACCCAGCATCAAGGAACCTCAAGAGCCCCTTACCCAGCATCAAGGAACCTCAAGAGCCCCTCACCCAGCATCAAGGAACCTCGCTTCAAGGGTCTTGACGTACTTTAATCTTGTGGATGATGTTTAAATGATAGTTTTATCACTATTAAAATAGGATGCCTTCATGTTAGTGAAAGACTCTTCAAGGAATTTGACAAACTCCTGCGATCAAACCTGGTTATTTTTACTCCTACTAATCTTTTTTTTTTTTGGGTAATGCTGTATGCCACGTACGAGTTTCGCGCTTCTCCATGATATTCAAAAGGTGAAGGCTTGTGAAACTTTGTCGAGGACTGAGTGCGGACAGTCACTGTAGAGACGATCACAATCCCCGTGAGTCTTGCCGTAGTACTCTGCTCTCATGTACTCCTCGTACACTGACTGCTCGTCTGGACTCTTCGACGCTCTGAGTACAAAAGAAAAGTATTGGTTTAGCGCTTCTTTTTTATTATAATAATAATAAAAGAAAAGTGCATAGATATTCTCACTCCAAACAGAACTGCACTGAATAATAGACAGGGCTTAAGAACTCTATGAATAATTTCCCTCCAAGACTGCCTTGATGTTTGTATAGAGCTCTTGATCCTAGGAAAGAGGGCTATCTTCCCCTTCCTTGGATCAAACCTTGCAGGCGCTATATGGTCCTTAAGAGTTCAGCGCTTTCTCATGAATATAAACACCAAAAATACTCTAAACAAGGCAGTGTTGACACCCACGCTGGTTAAGTGAAGCAAGTATCAGGTTTGACGAATGTCTAATGCACATAGGGTCATAATACTTTCTAAACTGCCGCTCTAATACTTGTAAAGCACTTACCTGGAGTATACCTGGAGAGGGTTTCGGGGGTCAACGCCCTCGCGGCCCGGTCTGAGACCAGGCCTCGTGGTGGATGATTGATCAACCAGGCTGTTACTGCTAGCCGCACGCAAACCAACGTACGAACCACAGCCAGGCTGGTCAGGTACTGACTTCAGGTGGTTGTTCAGCACCTTCTTCAAAACAGCCAGGGGTCTATTGGTAATTTCCCTAGTGTATGCTGGGAGGCAGTTGAACAGTCTTGGGCCCCTGACACTTATTGTGTTGTCTCTTAGTGTACATGTGGCATCCTTCCTTTTCATTGGGGAAATGTTGCATCCCCTGCCAAGTGTTTTGCTTTAGTAGGGAGTGATTTTCGTGAGCAAGTTTGGTACTAATCCCTCTAGCATTAGTACCAAACTTGCACATGTATCTTTCTCACCTACGCTCCCGGGAATACAAATCAAGGGACTTCAACCGTTCCCAGTAATTTAGGTGCTTGATCGTACTTATATATGCCGTGAAAGCACTCTATACACTCTCCAGGTCAGTAATTTCGCCTGACTTGAAGAGGGCAGTTAGTATACAGCAGTATTCCAGCCTAGAGAGAACAAGCTATTTGAAGAGAATCATCATGGGCTTGGTGTCCCTAGTTTATAAGGTTCTCATTATCCATCGTACCATTTTTTCTAGCAGATGAAGTAGATACATTGTTCTGGGCTTTGAAGGTGAGATCCTCTGACATTATCACTCCCAGGTCCTTCACATTAGTTTTTCGCTCTATTGTCTGGTTAGAATTTGTTGTATACCTTGATACACTCTTAATTTCCTCAAGTTTTCCATATCTGAGTAGTTGAAATTTCTCTTCATTCCACTCATATTGTTTTCAGTGGCCCATTTGAAGATTTGCTTGATGTCCGCTTGGAGTCTTACGGTGTCTTCTATGGAGGATACTGTCATAACAATTCGGGTGTCATCCGCAAAGGAAGACACGGAGCTATGGCTTACATCTCTGTCTGTGTCACATATAAGGATGAGGAATAGGATAGGAGCGAGTACTGTGCCTTGTGGAACAGAGCTTTTCACTGTAGCTGCCTCAGACTTTACTCTGTTTACTATAACTCTTTGTGTTCCATTTGTTAAGAAGTTATACCAACTTTTCCTGTTACGTATTCCTTTATCACGTATTTTGTTCGTTATTACACAGTGGTCGCACATGTCGAAGGCTTTCGCAAAGCCTGTGTATACTACATCTGCATTTTGTTTATCCTCTATAGCATCCAGGACCTTGTCATAATGGTCCAGTAGCTGGGACAGGCAGGAGCGACATGCTCTAAACCCGTGTTGCCCTAGGTTGTGTAAATGATGGGTATCTAGGTCATTAGCAATCTTGCTTCTTAGAACCCTTTCAAAGATTTTTATGATATGGGATGTTAGTGCTATCGGTTTGTAGTTCTTCGAAATTGCTTTGCTGCCACCTTTGTAGAGTGGGGCTATGTCTGCTGTTTTTAGTGAGTGTGGGATGACCCCTGTGTCCATGCTCCTCCATAGAATGCTGAAGGCACGTGGCAGGGGCTTCTTGCAGTTCTTGATGAACACGGAGTTCCATGAGTCCAGGCCTGGGGCAAAGTGCATGGGCATGTCATTAATTGCCTTTTCGACGTCTTGTGGTGTTAGGATAATATCAAGAGATTTTTTAAATGACCAAATTTTGGGTCTCAGTCATAAAAAAATCATTTAGATTGTCGACCCTTAGTCTGGTTAATGGCTCACTGAACACCGAATCATATTGAGACTTTAGTATCTCCCTCATTACTTTGCTGTCATCTGTGTAGGTCCCATCTCGTCTAAGCAGGGGTCCAATACTGGATGTTGTTTTCCCCTTAGATTTGGCATAACAGAAGAAGTATTTTGGGTTTCTTTCAAATTCATTGATGGCTTTAAGTTCTTCCTAAGATTCTTGTCTCCTGTAAGCTTCCATAAGCTTAAGTTCGATATTTGCTGTTTCTCTGACCAGTGCTTTCCTTCGTATTTCAGATATATTAGCCACTTTCAGCAGCTCTGTGATTCTTCGCCTTCGCCTGTATTGGGAGCATCTCACTCATTCTAGTTTACATCTTCTCTTTCTTTTTCTTAATGGAATGTGCCTTGAGCAGACCTCAAGTGCCAAAGAGTTCATTTTTTCTAGGCAAAGGCTCGGATCTGTGTTGTTTAGGATATCTTCCAAGGAATTAGAGCCACCTACCTTACCACTCCCCATCGCATCAAACCTGACGGCCACCTATTTTTCATATGTTGTATATTGCCTTACGGATTAAACTTTTTCCCTCAAATATAAATCTGATCCCTAAATTATAAATAAATTCATATATATATATATATATATATATATATATATATATATATATATATATATATATATATATATATATATATATATATATATTATATATATATATATATATATATATATATATATATATATATATATATATATATATATATATATATATATATATATATATATATATATATTATTTTTTTATTAACACATCGACCGTTTCCCACCAAGGCAGGGTGGCCCAAAAAAGAAAAACTTTCATTATCATTCACTCCATCACTGTCTTGCCAGAGGCATGCTTACACTACAATTATAAAACTGCAACATTAACACCCTTCCTTCAGAGTGCATGCACTGTACTTCCCATCTCCAGGAATCAAGTCCGGCCTGCCGGTTTCCCTGAATCCCTTCATAAATGTTACCTTGCTCACACTCCAACAGCAGATCAAGTCCTAAAAACCATTTGTCTCCATTCGCTCCTATCGAACACGCTCACGCATGCTTGCTGGAAGTCCAAGCCCCTCGAACACAAAACCTCCTTTACCCCTTCCTTCCAATCTTTACTAGGCCGACACCTACCCCGCCTTCCCTCCACTACAGATATATACACTCTCGAAGTCATTCTTCTTCGTTCCATCATCTATACATGTCCAAACCATTTCAATAACCCCTCCTTAGCTCTCTGGATAATTGTTTTGGTAATCCCACACCTCCTCCTAATCTCCAAACTACGGATTCTCTGCATTATATTCACACCACACATTGCCCTCAGACACGACATCTCCACTGCCTCCAGCCTTCTCCTTGTTGCAACATTCACAACCCATGCCTCACACCCATATAAGAGTCAATTCTATGATTTATCTCATCTTTCATAGACCCATTCGCTGACATGACCACTCCCAAATATCTGAATACATTCGCATCCTCCATACTCTCTCCCTCCAGTCTGATATCCAATCGTCCGTTACCTAATTTTTTTATCCTCATCACCTTACTCTTTCCTATATTCACTTTTAATTTCCTTCTTTTACATACCCTACCAAACTCATCCACCAATCTCTGCAACTTCTCTTCAGAATCCCCCAAAAGCACAGTGTCATCAGCAAAGAGCAACTGTGACAACTCCCACTTTGTTTTTGATTCTTTATCTTTTAAATCCACACCTCTTGCCAACACCCGAGCATTCACTTCTCTTACATCTCCATATATATATATATGTTGAACAACCATGAAGACATAACACATCCCTGTCTAAGGTCTACTTTTACTAGGAAGTAATCCCCCTCTCTCCTACATACTCTAACCTGAGCCTCACTATCCTCGTAAAGACTCTTCACTGTTTTCAATAACCTACCTCCTACATTTGCAACATCTGCCACATTGTCCCCTTATCCCCCTATCATACGCCTTTTAAAAATCCATAAGTGGCATAAAAACCTCTTTACCTTTATCTAAATACTGTTCACCTATATGTTTCACTGCAAACACTTGCTCTACACCCCCTACCCTTCCTAAAGCCCCCTTGTTCATCTGCTATGCTGCTCTCTGTCTTACTCTTAATTCTTTCAATAATAACTCTACCATACACTTTACCATGTATACTCAACAGACTTATTCCCCTATAATTTTTACACTCTCTTTTGTCCCCTTTGCCTTTATACAAAGGAACAATACACGCTCTCTGCCAATCCCTAGGTACCTTACCCTCTTCTATACATTTATTAAATAAAAACACTAACCACTCCAAAACTATATCCCCACCTGCTTTTAACATTTCTATCTTTATCCCATCAATCCCAGCTGCTCTACACCCTCTCATTCTATCCACTGCCCCACGAACTTCCCCCACACTTACAACTGGTTCTTCCTCACTCCTACAAGATGTTATTCCTCCTTGCCCTACACACGAAATCACAGCTTCCCTGTCTTCATCAACATTTAACAAGGATTCAACGCCCAGCCCTGGTTGTGTGCGGGTGCTCGTCGTGACCTCTGGTGGCCGCATCGTGAAATTTTATTTTCACTGTCATGGCGGAGGGCTACAGGAGGAGGGTTAATACTGTTGGAATTGAGATTCTACAGGGAGCAGTGTACCCGTCCAACGCGGATATTGTTCTACCTGCGATTCTGCGTGATGTGCTGGGAGTGGACCATTCCGAATTATACGGGATATCCCTCAATGGAGCGAGGAGGCTGTTTGTGAAGTTTGCGTGTTGGCGGCGTATCATAGGATCGTGGATACGTTTCAGGACAAGAGGTTGGTGGTGTTATCAGGCCTTGAGGTATGTGTCCATGATGTGTCAGCCACCTACAAGTGGGTGAAGCTGAAGAATGTGCCTTTTGAGGCGGGAGAATGTGACATTACTGAAGCCATGCAGAAATATGGCATTGTTCATGCAGTAACTGTTGGCAGGTGGGCGAAGGGGCCCTATGCTGGGATGTTGGAGGGGACGTATTCCGTCAAGATGACGTTACGTCAGGAGATCCCTTCTTATGTAATAATGACTGGTTTTCGCACGCAGGTGTATGTTACATATGTTGGGCAGGTTCGAACCTGTCGGTTATGCGGACAGCAGGGACACCTGGCGGCGGACTGTAATCGAAGGAAGACGGAAGTGAGGCGAGGTGTGGACGAGGACGTGAGACCCAAGGAGGTTTCAACAATTCTGACAGAAGACCAACGTGTGGACGACGGGCAGGAGGGCATGGTGCGTCAGTCGTGGAGCGAGGAGGTGGAGCAGGTGGAAGGGCAGATGGGAGGCGAGGGTAATGTGTCGTCTGTGGCATTAGAGGAACATTGTACGGCGTCTGTTGCTGATCATCAGGGGATGCATGGGGAGGAGGCAGAGATTTTAAGGACTTACAGAGTTCATACAGGGAGATAATTTGTCGATGGAAGAAGTTTCTGTTTTGGAGCGAGGTGATTTAAGAATGATCAAAATGAGGCTGTTGTTGAGAATGATATGTGTAGGGAAGTGAATAACGTTCAGGTATCGTGGTAGTAGCAGAGGTTCATAGGGAAGAGGAAATGGAGTTAGTTGAGGAAAGGGGAGTCCAGGAAAAGGCCGGGGGAGGAGTCTGAGGATGACTTGTTGACAGCTGCACAAAGGCCTGGGAAAAAGTGTGGGCAGATGTGGTGCAGGGAAAGGAGGTAGTCAAGGTATGGGTGCTAGGAAGTAAAGGAGGATGGGAGGGAGGAGGGGGAAGGAGGGGGGAAGGACATATGATAAGGGAAAAAGAGAGTACTGAAGCCAAAGGGCAAACCCAGTCTTACTTCAGGTGTGTAACATTTAATGAATGGCCTCAGGAATGAGGTGAAACGTAAATGGGTGGAGGTAACTTTGCGAGGTGGAAAGTTGATGTTTCTTTTGTCAAGAGCATAATTATAGGAAGGGTAATGAGCTAGTAATAAAGGGCATAGGATTTTTGCGTGGATGCACGGGCATTTAAAGGGGGTGGAGGAGTCTAGTGAGTTATGTCCATTCACTTTAGAGTCTTGGGAGGATGTGGGTGGTAGAATAGTTAATAAACGGGGATTGGGGTGGAGTACAGGTGAGTTTCCTGGGAGTATATATGCCAGCTATAAGCAATAGGAGACTAAAGGATATTTTGTAAACAATGAGTTGGCGTATGCTGTCCGAGGTTTGCCTCAAGTGTCTATAATTGCTGGAGATTGGAATTGTGTGATTCGGATTAGAGACGTCAAGCCACGGGGTGGGGGTGTGTTGGGGTGTTGAGGGGGGGGGCAGTGGAGTGGCAGACGTGGTCGGGGGACGGGGAGAATGGTGGAATATACTTTGTGAGGAAGGATTATGCAGCACGACTGGACAGAATATATGGGGACAAGGGCGGTGGATGTTCGGAGGGTGGAATGTGTCATGTGGGTTTTTCATCATAGGGGAGTGTTGTTTGAAGGGGGTGGACGGGGCAGTGAGTGTGTATAAGAGTTATTGAAATTGAATACGAGATTATTGAAGAGGGAAGCTGAGATGTTCGAAGAGTGGTGGGGAGGGGTGTGAAGGAGGGGTGGGGTGTCAAATGGGATTGTCAGATGGTGGATGGAGAGGGGAAAAGAGGAAATTAGGAAGTTTTATGGGTGGGTCGGTAGGGAAGATAGCAGGAGTAGGTTTGGGTATCAGAAATATTTGGAGGGGTTAACGTGATTGTCAGGCGGGGATTGGGGGGGGGGGAGAACGCAGAGGTAGTGGAATTGAGGGGTATGTTACGGATTTACAAGAGGAACGGTTTATGCCTTACGGGTTAGGGAGTGGTATGGAGGAGGTTTTATGGGGAAATAAGGCTTCAAAGGTGGTTTTTAAGGAATTTTGAGAAACGTAGGAGGGGGATGTTAATTTCGTCTTTGAAAGTGGAGGGGGTGGATGGGTACCAGGAGGGGGAGGGTTTTAAGAACGACGGAGGGCATGGGGGGTACGTGGAAGGATGGTTTCGTGTTCAATACAGGAAGGGAATGTTAATCAGGTGGAAAGACAAGGGTTATTGCAGGGCTAGGAGATTCTGAGTGTGGAGGAGGGAAGAGAGGCGGGGCAGAGATTTTGGAGGAGGAGGTTTGGGAAGCGCAGGGTTGGAGGTTGGGGAAGTCACCCCGGGATCGATGGGTTGCGGGGATTTGTACGCTAACTCATTGGAGGTTTTAAAAGGGTCTTGAGGTTGTTTAATGGGGTTGAGGGGGGATGGTTTCATGGGGGAATCAATGAGGACTGGGGTAGTAGTATTAGCGGCGAAGGGAGATTCTCCTGAGGGCTTAATGATTATAGGGTCTGGCTTTTTTGGATTGGCGGATTACAAAATTTTTGCAAAGATTTTGGCAAATAGGATCAAGAGGGGTTTAGGTGGAGTTTTGCATGAGGGTCAATTTGGGTGCCTGGAAGGAGTATTCGTACAGGGCATCGGCGAATTAAGCAGTTTATTGAAGAAAGTGAGGAGGGGGGTGTTAGGATTGGATTGGCAGAGAGCATATGACAGGGTTGGACTGAGAAATGTTAATTAGCAATATTGGAGAGGCAGGGTTTTGGGGAAGGGGTGGTGGGGGTCGAAACATTGTATGCAGGTGCGTTATTTCGAGTGCAGATTAATGGGAAGGTGGAAGGGCAGTGGAAATGCAGAGGGGTCTGCGACAGGGTTGTCCTCTGTCGCAGATCCTTTTCGCACTTTTGCAGGACCCTTTTTACAGATTGGTAGAGGCGGGGCTGAGGGGAGGGTCTGAGGAGAGGGAGGTGGTGGGGGCATGGTTGGTTATGTTGATGACACCACGGTGTTGGTTAGGAAGATGGCAATTGAGTAAGTGAATGATTTGATAGAACGTTTGGGGGGGAACAGGGATGAGGGTTAATAGGGGAAGTCTAATTTATTGGAGGTAGGAAGTTGGTCTGGGGAACGTTGGGGTTGATGGAGGGTTGGAATTGTGTAGAAATGATTAAGATATGCGGTATAGTTTTTAGTGCAGATGAGGTAGTGGTGCGGGAGGTGAATTCAAGGACGGTGGTGGATGCGGCAATTGGAAGGATGAGGGGCTGGGGAGTGGGAGAGGTGACATTACGCAGAGTTATTGTTATAAAGGTGGTGATAGCAAATTATGTTTAGGGCGGTAGGTATCCTCTTGGAGGTGGAAGGCAACGTTTGCTGAGTAATGTTTTAAGGTCTGTTGGAAATGGGAACATGGCTAAGTAGGGAGGTAGTGGAAACCAAGACGAGGTGGGGGGATAGGGTTGATACCGTGAGGAAAATTACGAAGTGTTTTAGGAGGCATGAATTTCTGATGCGAGGAGGGGAGGGGGGAAGAAGAGGGGTTAGTAATGAAGGAGGTCAGGTGGTGGGGAAGGAAGGATATATTGGTATGTGAGGCAATTTTACGAGGGTTAATGGTGATGAAAGAGCCGGGGACGAGTAGGGTTAGTAGGTTGGATAGGTTGGGCTTGGAGGAGGGAGGTGCAGGGGAGAGGGGTTTATCCTGTATGATTGGCAAGGAATATGGAGGTGGTTTCGAAAGCTAAAGTTACATCCTAGGGTGCGAGAGGTAGGATATAGGTTTTTGCAGGGGGTTTTGGCTTCTAGAGCTCAATTATACGTCATGGGGTTGGTAGCCGATGGGGTTTGCGGTAGGTGTGGCGAGCTGGAAACGGCATATCATGTCGTTTATTTTTGTGGATGGATTGCAGGAGGTGAGAGAATGGTTTGGGGGTGTTACGACAGGTGGGGGAAAGGAGGGTTCTGGTTCTGAGGGCGCTGAGTTTGGACCTGGGGCAGTTTTCGGACAGCATACGCAGGGGGTTGTCTTATTTGGTATTGGATTATGTTTATATTTCATGGAGTTGTAGGGAAGAGGAGGGGAGGGCACGTATTGGGGCATTGGGAGCGGCTTTTTATAGGACTAAGTGTAGGAACAGGGAATTATATGGTAGGGCGTGGATGGGGCTTTCTCGCAGCCTTATCGAGAGATGACAGTGCATGGGTTAAGGGGCGTGGGGAGGGGAGAGGTTAGTGGGGAAGGAGGGGGATGGGTTAGGGGTGGTGAACGGGATGGGTAAGTAGTGGGAATGTGTAGATGATAGGTAAGGGGGTTAGGTGGGTTCTTAGGTGGAAGGCCGTTAGGTGGGGAGGGTGTAGATCAGTGGGGAAGAGGCTGGGGTAGTTTGTGCTTCAGTACATCTCTGAGTATGAGAACCTTCTATGCCGAAGGTTGGTTCTGATTTTGGATAAGATGCATACAAGGATTGTATAATCATTGATGTTCATATATTTTGGGCCTTCTGTGTAAGGTCATTATTGAGTAAGTTATTTTTGTTATGTTTGTGTTTTCTGTGTTTTGTGTTGAAAAGGCAGAGATCATTATATAAGAAATATGTAACATTTTGTGTGTGCGTGGTTCATGTTATGTTTTCTTGTTTGAGGATTGTGTCCAAGGGGGATGCATGTGGGTATATGGGTAGTTCTTTATAAGAAGTGTATATCTCTTCTTGTCTATATTTTGTTATATCATGTTATTGTGTATAGATCAGAAGTATACTAAAGGTGGCCTTAAGTATATGGGGCTTGGTGGTTGTAAGAATTTTTGGGGAATAGGACGGATATGTAGTTGTCAGGTATATATTGTGTATAATGTAACCCATGGTTGGGAAGGTATATATGTTTTTTATATACGATTGTGTCATGGGTAATATGTATGTAATATGTATTCATTCCTTGTGTGGTCATTGTTTTGTGGTTTTATGTTTTGTCTTATGGCATAACAATGCGTGAACGATCTTGGAGGAGGGGGGTGCTGTACAAGGATGAGATTGTAGTTGTTTCTGGTGTGCCTTGAAGCGTTCACGTAGAACTTATTGATTGGTTGGTATATATTTCGTCTGTTATAGCGAAAAGGAAGGAACCATGGAGTGTGATGTAATATTATATTTGGTACTAAGCATTTGGTGTGGGGAAGTTGGCTTGTAGTTGTTTTGGTTTTGGGAAATTCTTATGTAAAAGGTAATATCTATGTCATGATGTTTGTATACGCAGATTTCAATAAAATATAAAAAAAAAAAAACATTTAACAATTCCTCAAAATATTCCCTCCATCTTTCCCATACCTCTAACTCTCCATTTAATAACTCTCCTCTCCTCCTCTCCCGTTTTTAACTGACATATCCATTCGTTCTCTAGGCTTTCTCAACTTAGTAATCTCACCCACCCTCTCATTTGCTCTCTTTCTACATTGCTTCACCACTCTCTTAACCTCTCTTTTTCTCTCCATATACTCCTCCCTCCTTGCATCACTTCTACTTTGTAAAAACCTCTCATATGCTAAATTTTTCTCTCTTACTACTCTCTTTACATCATCAGTCAACCAACTAATAATATATATATATATATATATATATATATATATATATATATATATATATATATATATATATATACAACACTGCGACTAGCCAAGGATTCGAACCCTTGTCGTTTTGGCCCGCCTCATGGTGAGTGAAAATCACATGACGCTCTAACCCACAGGACCACGCAATTCTACAAGAATCAAGCACCCAGCAGAGCTAAGTGTTTTAACTTGATCCGAGGACATACAGTGGTGTGGGTGCCTCTGAGCTAATTTCATTCTACTCCCCGTTTGGTGTACTAGCCATCACAAGCAGTATATATATTACTGTAACCACAAACGAGTGGTAAGGATTCAATAACAACGCTGCGACTAGCTATTCGTGATTACAATAATATAAAATACTGCTTGTGGAGGCTAGTACACCAAACGGGGAGTAGAATGAAATTAACTGAGAGGCATCCCCACCATCGTATGTCCTCGGATGAAGGTAAAACACCTAGTTCTGCTAGGTGTTTTACCTATTCGGCATGACATATATATGTCGTGCCGAATAGGTAAAACTGGTCAATTAGCAAGAGCTCATTTAAAATTAAGCCTTTCTAAAATTTTCTCTTATACGTTTAAAGATATATTTTTTCATTTATGTTATTGTAAAAATTAATAATTTTGTACCAAAAGAACCTTAGAAAACTTACATAACCTTATTATAACAAGCGCAATTTAATTTAGCCTAATCCAACTAAATATATTTTTGATAAGTTTACAATAATTTAATAATAAACAAACACTATGAAATATATTTTTTTTCGTTAGGTTCAGAATGATTTTTGCGAAAACACTGCATACACAAATTTTCGCTTGCCTTATTCGGCAAGAAGAACGTTGCTATTTAAGCCAATATAGCCAGTTTTACCTATTCGGCACTATATATATATATATATATATATATATATATATATATATATATATATATATATATATATATACATATATATATATATATATATATATATATATATATATATATATATATATATATATATATATATATATATATATATATATATATATATATATGTCGTGCCGATTAGGTAAAACTGGTCAATTAGCAAGAACTCATCTAAAATTAAGTCCTTTTTAAAATTTTCTCTTATACGTTTAAAGATATATTTTTTTCATTTATGTTAATGTAAGAATTTATAATTTTGTACCAAGAGAAACTTTGAAAACCTACCTAACCTTATTACAACAAGCGCAATTTAATTTAGCCTAACCCAACTAAATATATTTTAGATACGTTAACATTAGTTTAATAATAAACAAGCACAATGAAATATATTTTTTTCGTTACGTTTAGAATGATTTTGGCGAAATTATTGCATACACAAATTTTCACTTGTCTTATATGGCAAGGTGAGCGTTGCTATTTAAGCCAAAATCGCAAGTTTTACCTAATCGGCACGACATATATATATATATGTACTCACCTAGTTGTGGTTGCAGGGGTCGAGTCATAGCTCCTGGCCCCGCCTCTTCACTGGTCGTTACTGGGTCACTCTCCCTGCGCCATGAGCTTTATCATACCTCTTCTTAAAGCTATGAATGGATCCTGCCTCCACTACAACACTTCCCAAACTATTCCACTTCCCGACCACTCTGTGACTAAAGAAATACTTCCTAACATCCCTGTGATTCATCTGAGTCTTCAACTTCCAACTGTGTCCCCTTGTTGCTGTGTCCCATCTCTGGAACTATTGCGCCCCTTGAACTGGGCCTCAATGTATATAATGTATATTTCCATTTTCTATAATTTTATATTGCGAATATTCTCGATTATAGCTAAATCGTTAATATTTTGCTTTATATTATTATTAGACTATTATTTAACTTAGCTATATTTATTAGGTAGGATGTAATATTTTATGTTGTGCTTGAGAGTGTGTAGTAACTGCCTTGGTGTTGGCAAACGACTGTTACGCTGCCGGCGTCTAGTTGCTGGGAGGAGTCAGTCTCTGAACACACCTGAGCTGGGTGGTTGTTCCTCCTTCCTCTCTCTCTCTGGCCTGCTGACCACCGTCGAGTTAACACCTCACTCCATTTCTTCTTGTTTTCTCGACATTAGACTTTTGGGTAGAGTATGCATTCGTGGGTGAGGCGAATCATACTTCTCAGAACTCTGTATAACTCTGTTCACAGAGAATAGACTAGACTGTGATTTTTCGACGTTGTTCTGGGTTGTGTGTCACCTTGACACTCTTTGATAACTCAGGTCTCAAGCTCTAGCTCTGGACCTACTTCGATAAGGCATCTGTGCACCGCCACAGTTTGGGATTGTTTATGCTGAACCTAGTTTCAGCAGTAAGGGAGTTTTATGACTGTTTTGGAGGATCTACTGATGGTCCCCAGTTAGGGTCGTTTTTCTATCTCCTTGTTCCTGACGCTGTGTTGCTGTTGCCTGTTATAGTGCTGTTCTGCGAAGTGGTCATTTTACTAGACAATCAAGCTGTTATGGTTGTCAATTTGTTAGTACAGCTAGCTTATGAGAAGTTGTTCTGTCGTACACTGGTTGAGTCGAGTTATAGTTACCGGGAGCACACTCGTACACACATTTATTATTATTTGTATATATTATTGTTATTACTGACATTGTACCTGATGGTACTTCTGAGTCATTTATATATATGTGCCCTCAGCACAGACTTATTGTATATGAGAGCAGTGTAGGAGCTACCCTCCTAATTATCCTAATTGATATCTTAATTAGTATCTTCATATTTGATTTACTTTGCTACCCTAGATTTTCTCTCTTTGTTAATAAATCTTTTAAATCATTTACTTTGGTTAGTACCCTATCAGTTGCAATCCCCTTAATCTATATAATATGTCGGATAACTGAACCAGGATACTGACTTTGTTGCAAAAGCCCAGTAACAGGCTGGATGCTAAAGGGCTATCCTTACTAGTGTTTTTGTAACAGGAACATTCTGTCTCTGTCAACCTTGTCAATTCCTCTCAGTATTTTATATGTCGTTATCATGTCCCCCCTATTTCTCCTGTCCTCCAGTGTCGTCATGTCGATTTCCCTTAACCTCTCCTCGTAGGACATACCCCTTAGCTCAGGGACTAGTCTTGTTGCAAACGTTTGCACTTTCTCTAGTTCCTTTACATGCTTGGCTAGGTGTCGTTCCAAACTGGTGCTGCATACTCCAGTATGGGCCTAACGTACACAGTGTACAGGGTCCTGAACGATTCCTTATTAAGATGTCGGAATGCTGTTCTTAGGTTTGCTAGGCGCTCGTATGCTGCAGCTGTTGTTTGGTTGATGTGCGCCTCAGATGTGCCTGGTGTTATACTCACCCCAAGATCTTTTTCCTTGAGTGAGGTTTGTAGCCTCTGTCCCCCTAGACTTTACTCCGTGTGCGGTTTTCTTTGCCCTTCCCCAATCTTCATGACTTTGCACTTGGTGGGGTTGAACTCCAGGAGCCAATTGCTGGACCAGGCTTGCAGCCTGTCCAGGTCCCTTTGTAGTTCTGCCTGGTCCTCGTCCGATTGAATCCTTCTCATCAATTTCACATCATCTGCAAACAGGGACACTTCAGAGTCTATTCCTTCCGTCATGTCGTTCACAAATACCAGAAACAGCACCGGTCCTAGGACTGACCCCTGTGGAACCCCACTCGTCACCGGGGCCCACTCTGACACCTCGCCACGTACTATGACTCGCTGCTGTCTTCCTGACAGGTATTCCCTGATCCACTGGAGTACCTTTCCTGTTATCCCTGCCTGGTCCTCCAGCTTTTGCACTAATCTCTTGTGTGGGACAGTGCTAAACGCCTTCTTACAGTCCAAGAAAATGCAAGCTACCCACCCCTCTCTCTCTCTTGTCTTACTGCTGTCACCCTGTCATAGAACTCCAGTAGGTTTGTGACACAGGATTTCCCGTCCCTGAAACCGTGTTGGCCGTCGTTGATAAGCTCATTCCTTTCTAGGTGCTCCACTACTCTTCTCCATGACCTTGCATACTATACATGTCAGTGATACTGGTCTGTAGTTAAGTGCTTCATGTCTGTCTCCTTTTTTAAAAATTGGACCTACATTTGCTGTCTTCCATACCTCAGGCAATCTCCCTGTTTCGATGGATGTGTTGAATATTGTTGCTAGGGGTAAACACAGCTCCTCTGCTCCCTCTCTCAGGACCCATGGAGAGATGTCCGGCCCCATCGCCTTTGAGGTATCTAGCTCGCTCAGCAGCCTCTTCACTTCTTCCTCGGTTGCATGTATCATGGTGGTGTACCCCACCTCTCCGTCTTTCTGGTGTCCCTTCTGTCTCCTCTGTGAACACTTCTGTGTGTGTGTGTGTGTGTGTGTGTGTGTGTACTCACCTAATTGTGGTTGCAGGGGTCGAGACTCAGCTCCTGGTGTGTGTGTGTGTGTGTGTGTGTGTAGTTTTTATTATATACACATACATTTAGATACTCCTTTTTGGCTCGACATGGAGATTACGTTTTTGAAGGGCTCTTGATCTGAGGTCTTTCAGCTACCCTACGTTTCCTTAGAAAAACCTTACTTCTCAATCCCCATGGGCTGTGTAACTCTGACTGAGGATGTTGCTGTGACACGCGTAAAGACTCTTTAAGTAGGGAATTATAAATCCCCTTCCTTGGATGACACTTGACTATCTTCCCTATTACAGTATGTCCCTTATGGGTTTAGTGATTCCCCACCAGTACCTCCTCAAGGAGGGGAGGTTCATTAATGAGCTCTTGATCAACGGAACTGGAGGTATAATGTGATTGCTTGCTATTCTCCAGGCTCTTTGACTTCCTCATAAATACAATATATAACACCTGTACTTGGAGTCTACTTTTGGTCTTGATCAGTCAAACTGTTCATACTAGCAGCAACACAGTCCAACGTGGGCATCACAGTCCGGTTTTATAATTTTAAGTCGGGAAGCGCTAATTCCGTAAGGGTCATAGAGAACCTGATGAATGAGTCATTCATTTTCGATTCAAGGATATGGCAATTCTAATTCCTTGGATCAAGAGCCCTCACCGATATCAAGGCACCTTCAGAGGGCGAGAATAATATAATAAAAGTAATACTTACGACAAGATGAGGTTGACAACTTCACCGTAGAGACTGTGTTCGAACGGTGACTCTGCTATCTCACACAGCGTCCTCAGCGTACACGCGTGGCCGTCGTAGCCCAAACTGCACAAAGTAACGTTTACTTAAGTTTGGTTAGTTGGTTAATGGGGTTTTCAATACATACATACACATTTCGGTGAAGTTGTGGAGGCAGGTTCCATACATAGTTTCAAGAGCAGGTATGATAGAGCCCAGGAAGCTAATAGGGAGTGAACATCGACTATACAAGTCTCATCAAGTCCTCAGGTAACAGGTTTACCTCCAGTCAAGAATACTTTAATACCTAAAATAGGGATCAAATGAAGCTCCATACACTAAGCTTTTAACAAATATCTTAACAATAGCAAACAAATAGAAAACAAATTGTCAAAATCAACAAAACAGAATCGGAACCACTGCCGATAGCATGTGAAGTTCCCCAAGGTAGTATTCTGGGTCCCTTATTATTCCTGTGTTATGTAAATGATATGCCCATCAGTGTCAAGTGCAAACTCCTACTGTATGCGGATGACAGTGCTCTGTTAGTGTCAGGTAAAGACCCACAAGATATAGCTAATGTATTAACACTGGAACTGGAGTCCTGTAGCAAATGGTTAGTAGACAACAAACTATCGTTACACCTCGGGAAAACAGAAGCCATTACTCTTTGGCACGAAATATAAACTGAGAAGGGTAAATAATTTTAATGTCCGGTGTAATGGGGAATCCATCACTTCAGTTTCCTCAGTAAAATATCTGGGAAACCCCTTTGACCCATGCATGTCAGGAGAACGGATAGGGAACAGTATAGTAAAGAAAGCGAATGCCAGACTGAAGTTCTCTACAGACAAGAACAGTGTCTACCTACTGAGGCTCGCTGGACCCTATGTCTAGCCCTTATACAATGTCATATGGACTACGCTTGATCTTCATGGTACTCTGCCTTGACTAAAAAAACTGAAAGATAAACTGCAAATCACCCAGAACAAAATGGTAAGATTCATCCTGGACCTGGGTCCAAGAGAACATATAGGCCAGGATGAATTACAACAATTGGATATGTTGAATGTTGAAGACAGAGTAAAACAACTTAAATTAAATCAAGTTTATAAAATTGCTCACAAACAGTGTCCAGAATATCTTACTGCCAATTTTGTCAAGGCTGGGAACCAAAGCAGTCATAGTACACAACTTTGTAGTTCCCACAGTCAGTGGCCAGGCTTCAAACACCTTTTATTGTACAGCAATAAAGGAATGGAACAGACTGCCTGCACATGTCAAAGCCAGTCATAGCATGAGCCAGTTCAAGAAGAGAGCCAAAAGGTACCTAATGAATGTAGCGACAGAAAGGGAGGAGAATGATTTTTTATTTTTTTAGCTAACACACATGTAAATGTAAATAACTCTTTCCTACAGTGTATAATATTAAGGTATTAAATGGACCCCAATGGAAATAAGTCACTCTGTCTGACTTTTTGGGTTATCCTAGGTTCTCTACACATATGCTGCTATGTATGATAATTCTATGTAACTGTATTTGTGTATACCTGAATAAACTTACTGACTTACTAAGTGATGCGTTGTTGGTGTTCAAGAACATAAGAACATAAGAACATAAGAAAGGAGGAACACTGCAGCAGGCCTGTTGGCCCATACTAGGCAGGTCCTTCACAATCCGTCCCACTAACAGAATATTTGCTCAACCCAATTTTCAATGCTACCCAAGAAATAATCTTTGACAATTCTACCCACTCATGCGCGAGTCCCACTCAAATCCAACCCCTCTCACTCATGAATTTATCCAACCTAAATTTGAAACTACCCAAGGTCCTAGCTTCAATAACCCTACTAGGCAGACTGTTCCACTCATCAACTACCCTATTTCCAAACCAATACTTTCCTATATCCTTTCTAAATCTAAACTTATCTAACTTGAATCCATTATTGCGGGTTCTCTCTTGGAGAGATATCCTCAAGACCTTATTTATATCCCCTTTGTTAATACCCATTTTCCACTTGTATACCTCGATCATGTCTCCCTCATTCTACGTCTTACAAGTGAATGTAATTTTAGGGTCTTCAATCTTTCTTCGTAAGGAAGATTTCTAATGCTATGTATTAATTTAGTCATTCTACGCTGAATGTTTTCTAACGAATTTATGTCCATTCTGTAATATGGAGACCAGAACTGAGCTGCGTAATCTAGGTGAGGCCTTACTAATGATGTATAAAGCTGTAATATAACCTCTGGACTTCTGTTGCTAACACTTCTTGATATAAATCCCAGTAATCTATTTGCCTTATTACGTACGCTTAGGCATTGCTGTCTTGGTTTAAGGTTGCTGCTTACCATCACCCCCAAGTCCTTCTCGCAATCTGTATGGCTAAGTTCTACGTTATTTAACTTATAAGTGCTTGGGTTATGGACACTCCCGAGCTTCAGAACCTTGCATTTATCTACATTGAACTGCATCTGCCACTTTTCTGACCACGAATTAAGTTTGTCTAAATCTTCCTGAAGTTCTATGACATCTATGTTTGAATCAATTATCCTACCTATCTTCGTGTCGTCGGCGAATTTGCTCATATCACTAGTAATTCCCTCATCAAGGTCATTGATATATATTATAAATAACAATGGGCCTAAGACTGATCCCTGTGGAACACCACTTGTTACAAGTCCCCATTCGGATTTAACCCCATTTATGCACACTCTCTGCTTCCTATTGGTGAGCCATGACTCGATCCATGACAGCACTTTTCCCCCAATGCCATGAGCTGCCACTTTCTTTAACAGTCTCTGGTGCGGTACTCTATCAAAAGCCTTACTAAAGTCTAAATAAACAATATCGAATTCTTTATCGTGATCAACAGCCTCAAAAGCTTTACTGAAGAAGGTTAATAAATTAGATAGGCAGGAACGGCCCCTCGTGAATCCATGCTGGGTATCATTAATCAAATTATGGTTATCTAGATGGCTTCTAATAATATCAGCTATAATTGACTCTAGTAATTTGCCTACAATTGAGGTCAGGCTTATTGGGCGGTAGTTTGACGGTAGTGACTTGTCCCCTACTTTAAAAATAGGAATTACATTAGCCATCTTCCACATATCAGACACTACACCTGTTTGAAGAGATAAATTAAAAATGTTAGATATTGGTTCACAGAGTTCCATTTGCATTCCTTAAGAACCCTTGCAAAAGCTCATCAGGACCCGGCGATTTATTTTGTTTCAGTCGGTCCAGCTGTTTCATAATCATTTCGCTAGTGACTGTGATATTACATAATTTATCTTCTTCTGGGCCTCTGTAAAAATTAATTACTGGGATATTATTAATGTCTTCCTGTGTGAAAACTGAGAGAAAATAATTATTAAAAATAGAGCACATATCATTCTCCTTGTCAGTAAGATGCCCAAAGTTATTTTTAAGGGGACCTATCTTATCCCTAACTTTTGTTCTATAAACCTGGAAAAAACTTTTTGGGTTAGTTTTTGAATGCCTAGCAACTTTAATTTCATAGTCCCGTTTAGCTTTTCTTATTCCCTTTTTAACGTCCCTCTTAATGTCAGGGACAGTGTCACTTGAGGGACTGGACCTGCTCTTTCTGTTCTCCGATAATTATGAATAGAAATTCCTCTTTCTCGATTCATACTTTGTTCCCCGGTCACTGTATGAATCCCTATGGGTTTAGCGCTTCCCCATGAATACATTATGACACACAAAGTGGACTCACCCACTGAGGAAGGTCTCAAAACGCCTGTAGAGGCTTGTACGGTCCGTGGCTCCTTGCTGGTATGATCTGCCCCAGTTGAAGGTGCTGTTGGGCAGATAGAAGGTGACAGCGGCTACATTCTGCCAGCTACCATAGTCACCAATCCCCAACATTGGCATCGTGAAGTTAAAATCAAACTATCTTGCAGAAAAAGATAAAAAATGTAAGAAAATATTTTGACTGCAATGTGCCGATTATTATTAAACTTAGAGAAGCCCTAAACCATTACGGGTTAAACAGCGCATGGAGAATAAATGAGAACATTAGAAGGAACACTGCGGTAGGCCTATTGGCCAACCCTCAAAGATGCTACGTGGAAGTCTGTTACACACATCCACAGCTCTACAGCCTAAGTACTGCTTCCTTATCTTCCTTCTAAAATTAAATTTGTCCACCTTGAACCCATTGTTAAGTCCTGTTTTGCTTAGATAATTTCGTGCTGCTACTTTTACCATCAATATCCTGAGTGAAACTACCAAATAATTATCGAAGTCCGTCTACGTAGTCATAGTCTTCATCGTCTTGAATATTTGACTGAAAGAAGGTAAAACATTGGGAAAGAAAGAATGCACCATTGTAAAACATTGGGAAAGAAAGAATGCACCATTGTAAAACATTGGGAAAGAAAGAATGCACCATTGTAAAACATTGGGAAAGAAAGAATGCACCATTGTAAAACATTGGGAAAGAAAGAATGCACCATTGTAAAACATTGGGAAAGCAAGAATGCACCATTGTAAAACATTGGGAAAGAAAGAATGCACCATTGTAAAACATTGGGAAAGAAAGAATGCACCATTGTAAAACATTGGGAAAGCAGAATGCACCATTGTAAAACATTGGGAAAGAAAGAATGCACCATTGTAAAACATTGGGAAAGAAAGAATGCACCATTGTAAAACATTGGGAAAGCAAGAATGCACCATTGTAAAACCGTGTTGATAATTCAACTTATCTGATACGATACTTGTTTGTAGTGATTTGTTAGATTAGCTAAATTGTGCCATATATTCCTTGCAAACAATTCGTCAGGGCCGGGTAAACAAGTGATATCACAATATGCAAAATAACCACAATGAAAAAATAGTGAAATTCTAATTGGTTTCGTGAGAAATCACGAAAGCGCATTGGAATATCACTATTTTTTCACTGTGGTTATTTTCATATAAATATATATATATATATATATATATATATATATATATATATATATATATATATATATATATATATATATATATATATATATATATATATGTGTGTATATGGTATTTTCCCCTATTTATGTAAAATTATAATCGTAGAATATAGGTTTTCACTTGGACTTACATTAATAGGCTAGATTAGGTTCATGAAGAAACAGGACACGTTTTTACTGACGCGGGTCTTAGTAAGATGATATCCCGCCGCTTATATTAACCACATAATACCTATTTAAAACATAATACCTTTTTAAAACAATATTTGCTATTTTCTTCGCGTGTTGTAGGAACCAGTCTGGGTAGCGTAGTTTTATTAATCAACATAGTAAAAAAAACACTGAATTCTACCTCGAAGTATCTCGGGGACCAGATACTTAAACCATGTAAGAACAAACCTGATGTTTCGTTTTTCTAAATTGTGTAGTATGATTGCTGTAATAATGAAAATACTAAGACAGAGCAGAAATAGTCAACACCAATTAGAAGTACAAAAGAAAAATAATAGCCTCATAACGAGGGTATCGTTGGGTACAATGATTAAGGCACACGGTACTAGGTTATGTTAGAAATCAGGTCATGTTCCATCATTACCTCATTTTCGTACAATTTCTCCATTAGTGAAGCTCAGGTTAGAGTATACAGGAGAGAGGGAGATTATTTCCCAGTAAAAGTTGGCCTTAGACAAGGAAGTGTGATATCACAATGGATGTTCAATATATTTATAGATGGGGTTGTAAGAGAAGTGAATGCTCGGGTGTTGGCAAGAGGTTTGGAGTTAAAAGATAAGGAATCTAACACAAAGTGAGAGTTGTCACAGTTGCTCTTTGCTGATGACACTGTGCTTTTGGGAGATTCTGAAGAGAAGTTGCAGAGGTTGGTGGATGAGTTTGGTAGGGTATGTAAAAGAATGAATATAGGAAAGAGTAAGGTGATGAGGATAACAAAAAAAATAGGTAACGAAAGATTAGATATCACGGTATCAGGCTGGAGGGAGAGAGTATGGAGGAGGGGAATGTATTCAGATATTTGGAGTGGAAATGTCAGCAGATGGATCTATGAAAGATGAGGTGAATCATAGAATTGATGAGGGGAAAAAAGGTTAGTGGTGCACTGAGGAGTCTGTGGAGACAAAGAACTTTGTCCATGGAAGCAAAGAAGGGAATGTATTAGAGTATAGTTATACCAACGCAATTATATGGGTGTGAAGCATAGGTGGTGAATGTTGCAACACGAAGGCTGGACGCAGTACAAATGTCGTGTCTGAGGGCAATGTGTGGTGTGAAAATAATGCAGATAATTCGTAGTCTGGAAATTAGGAGGATGTGTGGGATTACCAAAACTATTATCCAGAGGGCTGAAAAGGGGTTTTTGAGGTGGTTCGGACATGTAGAGAGGTTGGAAGGAAATTGAATGACTTCGAGTGTATATAAATCTGTAGTGGAGGGAAGGCGAGGTAGGGGTCGGCCTAGGAAAGGTTGGAGGGGGTAAAGGTTTTGTGAGCGAGGGGCTTGGACTTCCAGCAAGCATGCGTGAGTGTGTTAGATAGGAGTGAATGTATTACTATTGGTAGAATTACCGACAATATGTTAAGTAAAAGGACACAAATGCAACTAATGAGACATTTTATTGTGGCAACGTTTCGCTCTCCAGGAGCTTTGTCAAGCTTGACAAAGCTCCTGGAGAGCGAAACGTTGCCACAATAAAATGTCTCATTAGTTGCATTTGTGTCCTTTTACTTAACAGGAGTGAATGGATACAAATGGTTTTTAGGACTTGACGTGCTGTTGGAGTGTGAGCAGGGTAATATTTATGAAGGGATTCTGGGAAACTGGCAGGCCGGACATGAGTCCTGGAGATGCGAAGTACAGTGCCTGCACTCTGAAGGAGGGGTGTTAATGTTGCAGTTTTATAACTGTAGTGTAAGCACGCCTCTGGTAAGACAGTGATGGAGTGAATGATGGTGAAAGTTTACCTTGGTGAGAAACGACCGATGTGTTATAATAATAATAATTCTCCATTAGTTACCTTATCTTGTAATTCTGTGCTGAAGTGGATCCGAGCGTGAGGGATCGAAATATTAAAAAAAATGTTTCAGGTTAATTTTTAAAATGTGGGTCTAACAATAACATAAATACAGTGGAACACTGGTGTTTGAACTTAATTAGTTCCCAGGTGGTGTTTGAACTGCAAAAAGTTCGATGTCTGAAACAGTATTTCTCAGGCATTAATTATCAGCCTTACACACTGGAAGATGTTGAACTGACTCTTCCAAAAGTCTCTGAGAGTTAGGTCAGTGTCAGAGGTCACTTCAAAGCACTTTTGAAAAGGGTTTTCAAGGAAAGGTTTTTTCAACTGAATTTTAAACAAGTCAGTGTATTCGGACTCCAGAAAAACGTTCAAAGACTGGGTCAATTTTTTCTGAACAAAATTGTTCTGACTACGGTACGTTCGAGGTTCGGTACGCATGATGGAACTATGATGGTATAAGTATCACTAAGAAAGGTTTGGAGCTATTATCATTACAGTATTGTGACTCACGGTTACATAGCTGCCCGTGGGGAAGTACAAATAGCGTCTGTTTCTGGTCTTGGCCACCTGACTCGCATCTCCACTAGCCGCCTCCAGCCAGTCAACTCCCTCCGCTGCCTCGCCTGCAAGAACATACAATAGATTAGATTTTGCCACCGAAGTGGTTAGTTTATTGTACACCCCATATCCATCCTGTGGACGGTAGCGCAAGAGCATATGGATACACAAAAGGCCTAGGCACTAGGCCCCAAAAGGGTTAACAATTGTACATTTGGATTTATATCTACAGTTCACTTATCTGTTACAAAGCAAATTTAGGAAATTTTCTTAGTATAACTGGTATCTTATTTTCATTAATAAGATATCTTGACATGTCACATAGGTTATTATACTGTCTATCTCTATATTCCTCAATAAGTGGACAATTAAGCACATAGTGTTCAAGACAGTGACCATATGCCTGATCACATAATTTGCATTTAGTTTGATCATCATCTGTGTCTCCCAAACTGCCAGAAGTACTTGTAGCCAAGCCTAAGCCTGGCCACTACAACATCAGTCAGTCTGTTCACAATGCAAGTTGCTCCATAAACATACTTATCAACGTTCATGTTATCATAGTGGGTTATAGATCTACTAAGGCTTCTAACTGCATTCCTATAACAATCATTTTCATTATTTACTTCTCTCCTAATATTATTCCTAATGCTAGACACAGACAATAGCAGTAAAGCTTGTCCTATTTTATTAAACAAAATTTGGAGATCAGCAATGTGCTGCTACATTATTACATATGATAATTACACAAGAAAACAAAAGCTACACAAGTTTCTCTGTCATATTCCATCAAAATTATGGAAATTGAGTTAATCGTATAAAAAATGGCTTAACACTTTGGCAACACTCTGGTATAAGCCTCATTGTTCAACAATGTTCCTACAAGGAATTATAGTCATTTATAACATGTATGGTGACGCCGCCGCCTGTAGCATGCCTGCTCCCATGCAGTAAATTTTTAGATTTTTGTTTCTATTTCTTGTATTATTTTTTCTAATATAATAATTTATGATTTGTCATCATAACAGAGTGGGAGGAGCTACTACGCAGTCTGAAAGCCAATCAGGAACCGTCTGGGAACATTTCCTTACGTCAGCAGGAATTCCCGAGTCTCGTGATGCGGGGGAATATAATTATTTGGACATGATACAAAGAATTACATTTGGTTATTGAGATTACATGAGGTGTACATGCCAAAAGCCCCTAGTATGCAGGGCATTTTGGGCAGACTTAAAATTATTGTAGATAGTATACAATGAGTAAAGGTGAGTATTTAAGCTATGAAATTTGAACATAGTTTTGTACTTTTGTCTTCATTATAAAATTAATTAAATCAGATTAAACAAATTAAAGCAATAGTAATAATAAAATAATAAAAAGTTATGGTTGATAATTTATAAAATAAGTAAAGTTGCTTATCAAGTTTTAAAGTTTGAATATAAGTTGAACATATCAATTAATTGTAGCAATTTATTGCAGCAATGCAACTAATTGAGTGAGATAACAATTTAAAACAATTAATTGCATTGCAGTTAGTTTACGTGGTCATTATAATATAAGTGTTGGGAATAATTAGCTAAGTAAGTATTATTCATAACAGGTTTTACATTCATTCATTCAATCGTTCATTCATACATTACATTGACTTTAAAGTCAGGTTTTACGTTAAGTGATTATTCTACTTTGCTGGGAATGGTTGATATGGAGCAATTATCTTTGGGTGAGAAGGTGGTTTTTTAGCATCGTTTTGAATTGGGGTACAGGTAGGGTTTCTTTGGCAATGACAGGTAATGAATTCCAAATTTTCGTGCCTTTATGTGCATTGAGTTTTTACATAGTGTTAGGTGGACACGGGGAACATCGAGGAGTGATCTGTGTCTAGTGTTATGGTCATGTGTCCTGTTAAAATTAGTAAGGAGAAGTTTGAGTGGTGGGTTAATATCTGCATAGAGTGTTCTATGTATGTAGTAGGCACAGTAAAAAATATGGATGTCTTGTATGGTGAGTAAGTTTAGGTTTTTGAATATTGGTGGAGTATGTTGCCTGGAGTGAGAATTTGTTATCATTCTAACTGCTGCCTTTTGTTGTGTTATTAGTGGTCTGAGATGAGTTATTGATGTAGAGCCCCATGCGCAGATTCCATAGGTGAGGTAGGGGTAAATGAGTGAGTGATATAGGGTAAGGAGAGCTGGTTGTGGAACATAGTACCGTATCTTGGATAGTATTCCCACGGTCTTTGAGACTTTCTTGGAGATTTGTTGTATGTGTGTCTGAAATTTGAGGCCACTGTCAAGATGTATTCCTAAGAATTTTCCCTCTGTGAGTTTTGCGATAGGGGACCCGTTTATCATTATGTTAAGTGGTGCGTTTGCAGCTCTGTTCCCAAACTGGATAAAATAGGTTTTATCAATATTGAGAGTAAGTTTGTTGGTCATCATCCAGGTAGATATTTTCTGCAATTCAGTATTTGCAGTGTTGGCTAGTGTGTCTGGGCTTGGGTGAGAGATAACGTATGTAGTGTCATCTGCAAAAAGTATGGGTTTGAGTAGTTGAGATGCATTTGGTAGGTCGTTAATGTAAATGAGAAAGAGTAGTGGGCCAAGAACACTTCCCTGTGGGACCCCTACGGTAATAGTTTGCGCGGTGGAGCTAGCTCCATTAGTGTACACATATTGGTTTCTGTTGCTAAGGTATGATTTTAGGTAGTTTAAGGAGTGTCCTCTTATACCATAGTGCGATAATTTTAAGTGTAACAGATCATGGTCAACTGTATCAAAAGCTTTACGTAAATCAATGAAGATTCCCACTGGGATTTCTTTTTCTCAAGGGCGGTGTAAATTATTTCTAACATGTGTATAATGGCATCATTTGTATTTTTATTAGGCCTGAATCCAAATTGACAGTGGTTGAGTACGTTGTTGGAGGTGAGGTAGGAATATATTTGTCTATGAATTAATTTTTCAAAGATTTTGGAGAGAAGGGGTAAGTTAGATATCGGCCTGTAGTTATTCAGGTCTGCTTGATCTCCTCCCTTATGTATTGGGGTGACCCTCGCTATTTTGAGTATTGATGGGAAGGTAGAGGATTCAATGGATTTGTTAAAAAGTGTTGCAATAATTGGTGAGAGAACTTGAGAGGCTTATGCTTTATTATTACGCTAATATCAACACTACCTCTTATTTATCTATCACAATTGATCTAATATGACATAAGACAATATGTAAATGACATAGAAACATGATAGATACTCTAGAATGAATAAAATAGGCCATAATGTGACGAGTGATTGCGGTCAGATCTAAGGTATAATAATTACCGCTCTGATCATATCGTTCTCTGCTGGCCTTCTGAGGGCCTAATATAAGAGAAAACGGAGTGTTCGTGAGGCTAACTGCACTAGATCACTAGTTTCATACGGAAGCACGAAAAAAAAAAAACGATTTTCTCGATTTCTTTTTTCACGAGTCATGAGGTATGAGCGCGTTTTCGCTGAATATCTCGGAAATAAGTTATGGACGGGTGACCTCGTGGCCTGGCTGGCAAAGCTCTCGCTTCACACACGGAGGGCCCGGGTTCGATTCCCGACGGGGTAGAAAGATTTCGACGTGTTTCCTTACACCTGTTGTCCTGTTCACCTAGCAGCAAGTAGGTACCTGGGAGTTAGTCGACTGGTGTGAGTCGCATCCTAGGGGACAAGATTGAGGACCCCAATGGAAATAAGACAGACAGTCCTCGATGACGCACTGACTTTCTTGGGTTATCATGGGTGACTAACCCTCCGGGGTTAAAAATCCGAAGAAATCTTAACTTATCTTATCTTACAATGACTAAGGGAAATTGGAAATATTCTAAATATTTTGGGATTTGTGTTGGATTAAAGGGCAGATATTTTTGAAAAATGTCAAAAACTTAGCAACTTTATTTTTTTTTTTTTGTAGAATAAAGATAAGATATTTACAGTGTTTCCTTCACCCAAAAATCGCATTAACATTGTTTTATGAGCATCAAGTCCCCAAACCTCTCGTAGTGCCATTTAGGTCGGGGATGTTGCCAAATGTCATTTTTAGTAAACTTTGAGGCCCAGTCCCTGGACCCATTATGTACCTCTGTAATCTTTTGACTACCGCCCACAGGATGGGTATGGGGTGCATAATAAAGATATTAAACTAACTAGTAAATCTTTTTTTTTCAGTTGTTTTTTGGGCTATCTTATTGAAACTTACACACAATGTGTGCCGTAGCTCAATCGCTAGCACACTCAGCTCACACACTAAGGTCCGGGGTTCGAATCTCCTCAGGTACGGCTGGAAAAAACATTAAGGACGTGTTTCCATAAAACACCTGCTGTCCCTGCCCCTGTTCACCAATCAGTTTAAAATGGGTACCTGGGTGTTAGTGGACTGGTGTGGGTCGCATCCTGGGACAAAGCTGACCTAATTTGCGGGAAATGCTCTGCATAACAAGGGGCTTTCTATATAGTAGTATGTCATTGATGTCAGCTATGGTCTGTATACCTTGTACATGTATCAGAGAAATAAGATAAGATTTCGTTCGGATTTTTAACCCCGGAGAGTTAGCCACCCAGGATAACCCAAGAAAGTCAGTGCGCCATCGAGGACTGTCTGTCTTATTACCATTGGGGTCCTCAGTCTTGTCCCCCAGGATGCGACCCACACCAGTCAACTAACACCCAGGTACCTACTTGCTGCTAGGTGAACGGGACAACAGGTGTAGGGAAACACGTCGAAATGTTTCTACCCCGCCGTGAATCGAACCCGGGCCCTCCGTGTGTGAAGCGAGAACTTTGCCAGCCAGGCCACGGGGTCACCAGAGAGAGAGAGAGAGAGAGAGAGAGAGAGAGAGAGAGAGAGAGAGAGAGAGAGAGAGAGAGAGAGAGAGAGAGAGAGAGAGAGTAATGAGATGAGAGGAGCTACTGATGAGTATATAATGTACAGTAATAACACTTAGTGTGCTCCGCTGAAGGCTTTCCTACCTAGAGTTGGCATCTTGGGATGGTCCAGAATGACCATATTATCTTGGAGGGTGGCGGTAGACTGTCCCACTACTAGCAATACCACCACAAGGTACACTAAGGTAGGTATGTCTGCCATGGATGCAACACAACGAGCTAACAACTCCACTAACTAGTTCTTTATAGTCTTCTTTCTATGACTTTTAACAAGGGCTTCGTGAAAATCTTGTGCTCTCTACAGAACCTTCTCCGACGCCACACTCAGCAGTACTGGCTCAAAGGATCTCCTTCCCCGTTTATAAAGATGAGTGACTGACCTTTCGGACTATTTGCATAGACACGTAAGAGACGTCGCCGCTTGACCGTGTCACAATAACCAGTGTGTATTGTCTGCCTTAGTGGGACGGCAGCCATCAACCCCGTCTACATGGCCTCCTATCTCTCCTCTCCACAGAAACTCATTAAACTGTATCTTTTTTTTAACATGGAATAATTGGTTCACCGCCTCACTTCCGACTCTTCCTCCTTGCTGATGAAGTTAAGTAAAATTCCTATAGGCTTAACACTTCCCAATAATACTAATAATAACTAATACTACTACTACTACTACTACTACTACTACTACTACTACTACTACTACTACTACTACTACTACTACTACTACTACTACTACTACTACTACTACTACTACTAATAATAATAATAATAATAATAATATTATTAATAAAAGGTGTATGCGCAAGTGCAGGTGCATTCGAACTGACTTCGATCAGGTGTCGGTCCTTGTATGTGAGGACTTGGTATGAGAATCATATATACAGTACTATACTTATACTGTTTTATTTTCCAATGTGTATCCCTTCATATTTGACATGTAGCTCTGAGTTGTTAACTATGTTGTTTTACTCCCTATTGTATTCTTGTCAATGTATTTTGTCTTGTAATAAAGTTTATATATATATATATATATATATATATATATATATATATATATATATATATATATATATATATATATTATTATTATTATTGTGACCATGAACAAGTGGTATTGAATCACTAACAACACTGCTACTAGCCGAGGATTCGAACCCATTTAGTTTTGGCCCTGCCTTGTGGTGAGTTAATTGTAACTGATTCTCTGTCATCCATAAATGCTCTCAACTCATCAAGTATAACTTGTAGCATGCTTGTGTCAGAAGCCAGGCACAGGTATGGTAGGATTGTGGATAGTAGAGTCAGAGTGCACATGCTGTGGATTCCATCTCACATTGGTCTTCAGATGCATGATAGAACTGATAAATTGGCTAAGTTTTATGCTTTCAAAGAGGGGATAGATTACAATCTTGGCTTGTCAGTTAGCAGTTTGAGAACAATAATACGAAAAGAACTTCAACTGAATTTTATTGACTAAAGACTCAGGGAGATTGACACCAGTCAGTCCATCTATCATCATTCTATCATGCAGGAGGAGCCACATGTCTATGGTGCATCCAACAAAATAAGCAGACTCTTGGATGTCACTACCGCCCGCCTCCGTCTGGGTTACAAGTATCTTTGGCAGGTTAAATCACCACCACCAGATGTAGACCAAACAAGATGTAAACTTTGCCAGTTGGATTATTGTCACACCCTGCGTCATTATGTACTGGAGTGCGATAAAATTAATGAATTCAGAGACTACTCACTCAGAAATGTTCAAGATATGTCAAAGTATTTTATCCACAGTGGTATATTACAGACCATTCTGGAAAAATACCCTGACTTTGCTCCCTGTAAATAAAGCATTGACACGTGTGTGTGTGTGTGTGTGTATGTACATGTGTGTATGTGTATGTGTGTATGTATATACATGTATGTGTGTGTATGTGTGTGTGTGTATATATGTATGTGTATATGTATATGTGTGTGTGTGTGACCCAACAATTAAAATTTGCACCAATAACTCATTACAGTTGTGGCTGGG
Source organism: Cherax destructor (assembly GCA_009830355.1). Lineage (NCBI taxonomy): Eukaryota > Metazoa > Arthropoda > Malacostraca > Decapoda > Parastacidae > Cherax > Cherax destructor. The sequence continues at coordinate 33,529 of WNWK01011570.1, forward strand.
TGTAGACTAATAGATTGCTCATTGCTTTATAATTTGTTCATGAGTGCAACCATGTACAGACGTAAGTAAATTTACTTACATGATTCATTACCTTGTAACTAGTGAATTAATTACCATTGTACCTTGTTCAGCTATCAAAACTTTGGGGCCCAGTCTCTGGACCCTATATATACCTCTGTAATCTGCAAATACCTTTGTAACTTGTCATGATTGTGACCATCTGAGTTCATTACCTTTGTAACTTGCTCAGCTATCAAACTTTGAGATCCAGTCCCTGGACCCATTATGTACCTCTGTAATCTTTTGACTACCGCCCACAGGATGGGTATGGGGTGCATAATAAAGATATCAAACTAAAAAAAACTAACTTGTGGTGAGCGGAGGTCGAGTCATACCTCCTGGCCCCGCCTCTTCACTGATCGCTACTAGGTCCTCTCTCTCCCTGCTCCATGAGCTTTATCATACCTCGTCTTCAAACTATGTATAGTTCGTGCCTCCACTTCGTCACTTGTCAGACTATTCCACTTCCTGACAATTCTACGACTAAATATTAGCTAGAGAAAGTTCTCTCCGACCCTTGGAGTTAATGCAAAATGAAGCTCTCGGAATTATTCTTGGCTGTCCCAAATCTACAAAGGTTCTTAATATGAGGAAGGAGCTTGGTATTACTAGTATCAGTGATAGGATTGTTGAGATTAACACTGTACTTGGTATTAGAATGTTAAGAAATGAACCAGACACTGTCACAATGAATCTTACTAAATGTCTAGAAGTAAATACTCACAGATCTAAATGGATTGTGAAAACATGCAATTACATTAGTTTTACAACCTGCATGAATTGTATCACTGTAGTCAACAAGAGCATTTCACCCCTCCATGGAAGATGTGTTCATTTAATATCACATACCTGCAAGTCCCTCCCAAGAAGCTCATTGCTAGTAATCCCTTCCTTAAATCACTTGTTAAAGCAACTGCTCAAGAAGAAATTTCTCGCCTAGCTGGTAGTAATAAGTTATCTCAAGTTATATACACTGATGGATTTAAACAGGAGTCTTCTGGCAGGGCTGCATCTGCTCTGGTTGCCACCTCCCTAGTTAAGAACAATAATAAATTTTTTGAACTAGGCATAAGAATTAACAACTGGGTGTCTACACTGCAAACTGAATTGTTTGCAATCCTAATGGCACTAAAGCTAACTTATGACACTGAGCTTAACTCTATCATCATTACTGATTCTATATCATCACTGAAGGCTCTTGACTCATATAATGACTCTAACAGCATGCTCATTGGAGAAGCCAGGTATAGATACTCAAAAATCCGGGAAAAGGAATTAATGTACAATTGCTATGGATTCCGTCACACATTGGATTACTCCTTCATGATAAAGTTGATATGTTAGCCAAGAAAGTACCCATAAGGAGAATGTAGAATATAACTTTGGTATATCTGTGTCTAGCATTAGGAATAATATTACCTGGAGTCTACCTGGAGAGAATTCCAGGGGTCAACGCCCCCGCGGCCCGGTCCGTGACCAGGCCTCCTGTTGGACCAGAGCCTGATCAACCAGGCTGTTACTACTGGCCGCATGCAGTCCAACGTACGAACCACAGCCTGGCTGGTCAGGTACCGACTTTAGGTGCCTGTCCAGTGCCTGCTTGAAGACAGCCATGGGTTTGTTGGTAATCCCCCTGATGTATGCTGGGAGGCAGTTGAACAATCTTGGGCCCCTGACACTTATTGTGTTGTCCCTCAACGTGCTAGTGGCACCCCTGCTCTTCATTGGGGGGATGTTACATCGCCTGCCGAGTCTTTTGCTTTCGTAGGGAGTGATTTTTGTGTGCAAGTTTGGTACTAAGCCCTCGAGAATTTTCCATGTGTATATAATAATGTATCTCTCCCGCCTGCGTTCTACAGAGTACAGGTTTAGGAACTTCAAGCGTTCCCAGTAGTTGAGGTGGTTTATCGCACTTATGCGTGCGGTGAAGGTTCTCTGCACATTTTCAAGGTCAGCAATTTCACCCGCCTTGAAAGGTGCAGTTAGTGTGCAGCAATATTCCAGCCTAGATAGAACAAGCGATCTGTAAAGTGTCAACATGGGCTTGGCATCCCTGGTTTTGAAGGTTCTCATTATCCATCCTGTCATTTTTCGAGCAGATGCAATTGCTGCTTTGTTATTGAAGGTGAGATCCTCTGACATGATCACTCCCAGGTCTTTGACATTAGTTTTTCGCTCTATTGTGTGGTTGGAATTAGTTTTGTACTCCGAAGAGATTTTAATTTCTTCACGTTTTCCGTATCTGAGTAATTGAAATTTCTCATCATTGAACTTCATATTGTTTTCTGCAGCCAATTTAAAGATTTGGTTTATGTCTGCTTGGAGTCTTGCAGTGTCTTCAACGGTGGACACTGTCATACAGATTCGGGTGTCATCTGCAAAGGAAGACACAGCACTGTGGCTTATATCCCTGTCAATATCTGATATGAGGATGAGGAATAGGATGGAAGCAAGTACTGTGCCTTGTGGAACAGAGCTTTTCACAGTAGCTGCCTCAGACTTTACTCTGTTGACTACTACTCTTTGTGTTCTACATGTTAGGAAATTATAGATCCATCTACCAACTTTTCCTGTTATTCCTTTATCACGCATTTTGTGTGCTATTACACCATGGTCACACTTGTCAAAGGCTTTTGCAAAATCTGTGCATATAACATCTGCATTCTGTTTATCTTCTAGAGCATCCAGGACCTTGTCGTAGTGGTCCAGTAGTTGGGACAGACAGGAGCGGCCTGCTCTAAACCCATGCTGTCCTGGGTTGTGCAATTGATGGGTATCAAGATGGGTGGCGATCTTGCTATAGGAATGCAGTTAGAAGCCTGAGTAGATCTATAATCCACTATGATAACATGAACATAGATAAGTATGTTTATTGAACAACTTGCAATGTGAACAGACTGACTGATGTTGTAGTGGCCAGGCTTAGGCTTGGCTAAAGGTACTTCTGGCAGTTTGGGAGACACACAGATGATGATCAAACTAAATGCAAATTATGTGATCAGGCATATGGTCACTGTCTTGAACACTATGTGCTTAATTGTCCACTTATTGAGGAATATAGAGATAGACAGTATAATAACCTATGTGACATGTCAAGATATCTTATTAATGAAAATAAGATACCAGTTATACTAAGCAAATTTCCTAAATTTGCTTGTAACAGATAAGTGAAATGTAGATATAAATCCAAATGTACAATTGTTAACCCTTTTGGGGCCTAGTGCCTAGGCCTTTTGTGTATCCATATGCTCTTGCGCTACCGTCCACAGGATGGATAAGGGGTGCACAATAAACTAGCCACTTCGGTGGCAAAATCTAATCTACGACTAAAGAAATACTTCCAAACTCTCTTTGACTCATCTGAGTCTTCTACTTCCAATTGTGACCCCTTGTTGCTGTGTCCCATCTCTGAACATCCTGTCTCTGTCCACCTTGTCAATTTCTCTCAGAATTTTATATGTCGTTATCATGTCTTCCCTGTCTCTCCTGTCCTCCAGTGTCGCCAGGTTGATTTCCCTTAATCTTTCCTCGTAGGATATGCCCTTAGCTCCGGGACTAGTCTTGTTGTATGTTGTGTGTGTGTGTGTGTGTGTGCAGAAGGCAGCGCACTCAGCTCAAATACTGACTGTCCGTGATTCGATCCTCGGCAGGGGTGGAAACGCTGGACAGTCGACTAACACCCAGGTACCTACCGACAAGTAGGTACCTGGGTGTTAGTCGACTGTTGTGGGTAGCATCCTGGGGGCGGGGGGTGGTAGATAGTATACTTTAGATAGGGATGGGATTTAAAATGAACTGAGGTAGGATAACAACCTTTAGCCAATTAAACTAATTTACGTTTAATCATTTGCTGACAAGTGGTAAGACAACAGAAATACTAAAGTCACGGAAACTTTTACTGATGCAACGTTT
>WNWK01011570.1:42500-63894 GCA_009830355.1 Cherax destructor
TATGCACCTCTTCCAAGGGGTTTGTTAATACTGGTGAAGAGCTCGATCCAATAAATTGAAGCTATCCTTCCTTTCCTTGGATCCAACCTGTTATTTCTCATTTTTGAGCAGCCGTATGGCCCTTATGGGTTAGCTCTCCCATGACTGTGAATAATAATAAGGAAGAACCACAAAACCAAGTGTTGTGTTATAACGCTTGGTAAATGGGAGGAAATCAGGTTTGATATAAGAATGGAGAAGGTAACTCCAGTTCCGTGGATCAAGAGCACTTTACCCGCATGAAGGCACTCCCTCCTTTAATTGAAGGACCGGAGTAAAGATAAATATATTTCCTATTTATTGCTTTAATAACGTACTGAAGTAACGCTGACACATCTACTGCTTGTAATTATATACCAGAGTAACAGCTATCATAAAAAATACACCATATGCTATTATGTACACTGTAAATATTTTAGCAACCTAAGAGCATTTGAACATTTAATAATATGATAAAGTATTACTAGTATCACATTTTCTGGCACATTATTCACTTTGCGTGACTCGAGTGTGACTGTGTGAGGAGGCTCGAGTGTGACTGTGTGAGGAGGCTCGAGTGTGACTGTGTGAGGAGGCTGAACTGATGCCTTTCCAGTGCCAGGAGTTTCATTCTACTGACTTGTCCATCAACGCCAGGCGCTACATGTCTTTAGTCTGTCCACCACAGCCAGGTATTGAACGCCTATTAATGTGTATAGTAGCGCCAGGCTCTGCATGTATTCTGGCCCTGAGTTCATCACTCCACCACACCTTCCTTCTCGAAGACTGGGACACATGAAACTTGACGCTTTTTTTTAAAACAATAAGAGAAAATATTAAAAGATATTCTTGTGCACACTGACCCCAGAGAGTTTTTAACCCAAGAAAACCAAACAATATGGCTTATTTAAGTTATGGTTCTTAAGTCCTCTTTCCTAGGATGTGACTCACAATAGTCAACTAACGCACAGGTACCTATTTACTGCTAGGTGAGCAGAGGCAGCAGGTGTAAGGGACTCCCCGAACATCTTACCTTACCTGGGAACTGAACCACAGTTCATTCAGTGGTGAGCTGAATGGTCTATCATTGAGCTACGAGTGACTCTGCATAATATTGGATGTCTAGTACAAATGACTATTGAGGAAAGGACCTGCTAACACAACACTGGTAACTTTGAGTTTGGAGTAACCTGAAGACTTACTTGATTGACATACCTTTGGTATACCAACAGTAATATTCATATCTGACCCAACAACACCTGAAAAGGCGTGTCTCTCTTGGGTATAAAATATCAGAAACGTCAATGTCTCATTGAGTGTCATGAGCCTCAGAATTAAAGTCAGTTACTTCCAGAAGGCGGTAAGGTTGATATATTTTCGAGTTTTTCATGGGTTTCAGTTCTTGAATCCAAACTGTAGGGAGGATCTATAGCTGCCGTTTCAAGTTCTTTCTCATTGGTTTGCAGAAGAGTTTCTTCTCCATCCGCAATTAATCTATATATAGGAAAAGACTGATTGCTGTGTGTGTCGTCTTCGTCTTTGCCTGTGTTGATGTCTAAACTGCCTCTCTGAGATGATAGGAGACCCATCAAGGAGGACACACTCAGCTGGCTACTTCGCCTCCTCTCATTAATATCAAGCGGGTCCGGAGCTGGGATGTTATCGTTGTTAGGAGCAAAGAATTCTGGCTCACATGGGACACTCCTGGGATCCACAAAGTATGTAGTCATTCTTCCTTTACCTTTGACAAAAATTTCTCCTCGACACTGTACACTCCATCCCAGCTCTTGAAGGATCTCTCCTACTTCTGCCGTCGTCTGCAAAACATAATTTTAATGCGATAAGACAGTTTTTTTAAACGAATATGCAAAGATTCTATTTATATAGGCAGTAATTTATTTTACATATAATAATAATTATTGATGATAACTTTTATGTAACTGAAAAACTCTAAGTCAAAAATTTATTGCAAAATTATTGCAGCCTATTGATGAACCTCTTTCGGTTGTGCAACCTTTTCACTTTCTTCTTGAGTTTTGAAACTTCCCTTTTTTGTTTATACAACTGTTTCCGTTAAACCCCCGGACCTGTGAGTCCGACACCACTAAGCTACAAACTGCTGAGGTCCGCAACTGGTCTGACAACTACACAACATTCCCATTTCCTTATATATCACCTCTTGCTGCGTCCCTACCATAATACCAACACCTCTGGATGGGTGTCAAGTGATTTGTCCCAACTAATAATCCAACAACTTTTAAAATTTACTCGGACCATTAAGTTCAGTGCAGATGTCACGTGCCCCAAGACACCATCTTACAGTCCCTCGGATATAGGGTCGGCAGCAGAGAAAAGGTCACCTTACAGAAAAAGACCTATGTCAGCTTTTTGTTACCCTGATATATTAGCAACAATATCAACTGATAAATTAACTAATATGATTGAATCCATCTTAAGTCAGAGGTCGTTCTGTCTTGGCCCATCAAAAGTCCAAGGGCTACCCATATTCACATCTGTTATTAGACTCCACATAAAGAGCAGCGCTAACCAACAGTTGCTTCTGGCTGCGCCTATCATAGTTACTGACACCAGATGACACAGACCCCCGTCAAGTAATGTTCCCTGGCGAATACAATAACAGCTGTTAAGACTACTTGTCTGAAGATGGTCTTCAACTAGACGATACATATTTTCGCTCTTTATTTCTTTTTTTAATGTAGCTTATTCTCATAGATTAATGCGTATGGCTAGTGAATGATTTTCTCAATATTACAAAAATAATGCTGATGCCAGTTTACGTACATGTATCATGCCCATCTCGCCGGTGTAGTCCATCCTTGAGGCCACATTGACAGTGTTACCCCATATGTCATACATGGGTTTGTTGGCTCCCACTACACCTGCGATCACAGGACCCACGTCTATACCTGCACCACACAAACTAATTTACTATAAATCAAATCACAGAAGTATATATATATATATATATATATATATGTCGTGCCGATTAGGTAAAACTTGCTATTTTGGATTAAATAGCAACGCTCACCTTGCCATATAAGACAAGTGAAAATTTGTGTATGCAATAATTTCGCCAAAATCATTCTGAACATAACGAAAAAAATACATTTCATTGTGTTTGTTTATTATTAAATTAATGTTAACGTATCTAAAATATATTTAGTTGGGTTAGGCTAAATTAAATTGCCCTTGCTGTAATAAGGTTAGGTAGGTTTTCAAAGTTTCTCTTGGTACAAAATTATAAATTCTTACATTAACATAAATGAAAAAGATATATCTTTAAACCTATAAGAGAAAATTTTAGAAAGGACTTAATTTTAGATGAGTTCTTGCTAATTGACCAGTTTTACCTAATCGGCACGACATATATATATATATATATATATATATATATATATATATATATATATATATATATATATATATATATATATATATAAAATGAAAGAAGTAAACAAACTGAAGTTCAATAATAAATATGTAAACTCTGTTGTTTACAATGAAACAAATAACATATGGTATATAAATTTTATGTTTGTTATATATTTACATAACGTTGTTTATAAATAATGAACAAGTGAAAAATAATAGTAACAAGGGTAAAAAAAAATAACTGATAAGAGTAACATATTGATACAAATAGATTAATAATTATTTTTATTTAAATTGTAAATTGATAAAACCGCAAATCGTTCAAATTATCAGTTCTCTCAGTTTGAACTTACCAACACTACTAGTTTGAACTTACCAACACTACTAGTTTGAACTTACCAACACTACTAGTTTGAACTTACTAACACTACTAGTTTGAACTTACCAACACTACTAGTTTGAACTTACCAACACTACTAGTTTGAACTTACTAACAGTCTCAGGCTGCACTTACCAACACTCACAGATTGAAATTACCAACTCTTTCACTTTGAACTAACTCTCTCAGTTTGAACTTACTAACTCTCAGCTTGAACTTACCAACTCTCTCAGTTTGAACTTACTAACTCTCAGCTTGAACTTACCAACTCTCTCAGCTTGAACTTACCAACTCTCAGCTTGAACTTACCAACTCTCTCAGTTTGAACTTACTAACTCTCAGCTTGAACTTACCAACTCTCTCAGTTTGAACTTACTAACTCTCAGCTTGAACTTACCAGCTCTCTCAGCTTGAACTTACCAACTCTCTCAGCTTGAACTTACCAACTCTCTCAGTTTGAACTTACTAACTCTCAGCTTGAACTTACCAACTCTCTCAGTTTGAACTTACTAACTCTCAGCTTGAACTTACCAACTCTCTCAGCTTGAACTTACCAACTCTCAGCTTGAACTTACCAACTCTCTCAGCTTGAACTTACCAACTCTCAGCTTGAACTTACCAACTCTCTCAGCTTGAACTTACCAACTCTCTCAGCTTGAACTTACCAACTCTCTCAGCTTGAACTTACCAACTCTCTCAGCTTGAACTTACCAACTCTCAGCTTAAACTTACCAACTCTCAGCTTGAACTTACCAACTCTCAGCTTCAACTTACCAACTCTCAGCTTAAACTACTAACTCTCAGCTTGAACTTACCAACTCTCAGCTTAAACTTACCAACTCTCAGCTTGAACTCACCAACTCTCAGCTTAAACTCACCAACTCTCAGCTTAAACTTACCAACTCTCAGCTTAAACTTACAAACTCTCAGCTTAAACTTACCAACTCTCAGCTTAAACTTACCAACTCTCAGCTTAAACTTACCAACTCTCAGCTTGAACTCACCAACTCTCAGCTTAAACTCACCAACTCTCAGCTTAAACTCACCAACTCTCAGCTTGAACTCACCAACTCTCAGCTTGAACTCACCAACCTCAGCTTGAACTCACCAACTCTCAGCTTGAACTCACCAACTCTCAGCTTAAACTCACCAACTCTCAGCTTGAACTCACCAACTCTCAGCTTGAACTCACCAACTCTCAGCTTAAACTCACCAACTCTCAGCTTAAACTCACCAACTCTCAGCTTGAACTCACCAACTCTCAGCTTAAACTTACCAACTCTCAGCTTAAACTTACCAACTCTCAGCTTAAACTTACCAACTCTCAGCTTAAACTTACCAACTCTCAGCTTGAACTCACCAACTCTCAGCTTAAACTCACCAACTCTCAGCTTGAACTCACCAACTCTCAGCTTGAACTCACCAACTCTCAGCTTAAACTCACCAACTCTCAGCTTGAACTTACCAACTCTCAGCTTAAACTCACCAACTCTCAGCTTGAACTCACCAACTCAGCTTGAACTCACCAACTTCAGCTTAAACTCACCAACTCTCAGCTTTAACTCACCAACTCTCAGCTTGAACTCACCAACTCTCAGCTTAAACTCACCAACTCTCAGCTTGAACTCACCAACTCTCAGCTTGAACTCACCAACTCTCAGCTTAAACTCACCAACTCTCAGCTTGAACTTACCAACTCTCAGCTTAAACTCACCAACTCTCAGCTTGAACTCACCAACTCTCAGCTTGAACTCACCAACTCTCAGCTTAAACTCACCAACTCTCAGCTTGAACTCACCAACTCTCAGCTTGAACTCACCAACTCTCAGCTTAAACTCACCAACTCTCAGCTTGAACTCACCAACTCTCAGCTTAAACTCACCAACTCTCAGCTTGAACTTACCAACTCTCAGCTTGAACTCACCAACTCTCAGCTTGAACTCACCAACTCTCAGCTTGAACTCACCAACTCTCAGCTTGAACTCACCAACTCTCAGCTTAAACTCACCAACTCTCAGCTTGAACTCACCAACTCTCAGCTTAAACTCACCAACTCTCAGCTTAAACTCACCAACTCTCAGCTTGAACTTACCAACTCTCAGCTTGAACTCACCAACTCTCAGCTTAAACTCACCAACTCTCAGCTTGAACTCACCAACTCTCAGCTTGAACTCACCAACTCTCAGCTTGAACTCACCAACTCTCAGCTTGAACTCACCAACTCTCAGCTTGAACTCACCAACTCTCAGCTTGAACTCACCAACTCTCAGCTTGAACTCACCAACTCTCAGCTTGAACTCACCAACTCTCAGCTTGAAATTTTGTTGATTTTCTCCATTTATCTTGTCAAGTCTCTTCATCATGGCGACTGCGAACTTAGTGATGGTCGAGACGTTTTCTCTCTTGTTTCTCTCCTTGAAGTTGTTCTCATCACTGTGTTTACGACCCGGCTGCAAGCCGCAGGCTGCCATGTACGTGCTGCCAACCACCTTGATCTTCTCAATGACCTTGAACGGTTGCAGGTACGTCAGCTGGGGGTCAGAGACGGGGTCAGTCCTGTGTTAGTTATCAGGTGTCAAAGGCACTTGTCGATACACACTTGGCCTGTTTTGTATGTGATCAAAATGTGTGTGTGTGTATGTGTGTGTGTGTATACTCACCTAATTGTGGTTGTAGGGGTCGAGACTCAGCTCCTGGCCCCGCCTCTTCACTGATCGCTACTGGGTAACTTCTCTCCCTGCTCCATGAACTTTATCATACCTCGTCTTAAAGCTATGTATGGTTCCTGCCTCCACTACATCACTTGCTAGACTATTCCACTTCCTGACAACTCTATGACTGAAGAAATACTTCCTAACATCCCTTTGACTCGTCTGAGTCTTCAACTTCCAATTGTGACCCTTGTTTCTGTGTCCCATCTCTGGAACATCCTGTGTGTGTGTGTGTGTGTGTATATGTGTGTGTGTGTGTATATGTGTGTGTGTGTGTGTGTGTATATGTGTGTGTGTGTGTGTGTGTGTATATGTGTGTGTGTGTGTGTGTGTGTATATGTATGTGTGTGTGTGTGTGTGTGTGTGTGTGTGTGTGTGTGTGTGTATATGTGTGTGTGTGTGTGTGTTACATAGATTTATCATACATAGCAGCGTATGTGTAGATAACTTAGAATAACCCAAAAAAAAAGTCAAACAAAGTGACTTATTTCCTTTGTCGAGGACATATTTCAGTTATTCCAATGTAGAAAAACTGAAGAAATAAAAATTGGAACAACTTATAAGACATAATAAATGTTGACAATAGAGTGAAGGATGTATATAAGGGATTTAGAAGCAACGGTACTGGAAGATCGTATATTGCAAGATAACAACAGTGCTACTATAACAACTGCTACGAAAGTTATTGAACGGATTAAAACAACTTTCATAACAAGAGATTCCAAGTTAATGATGCAGCCCATTCTACTAATGAAAGTCAGTATTTTATTATAATTTAGACAGTGGCATGTGTGACCGGGACACTGGAATGAAAAAGTGATTATGTGACTGCAATTTAACATGGTTCAGTGGGGTCCTCATTTTCAGTCAACACTCCAAAAGCTTCCCCTGTATTATTGCATTTATTGGCGCTATGTTAGAATTCGGTAAATTTTGCTTATCGACGACAATTTAATCTAATTAAACCTGCGCCAATCCAAACAAAATACATTTCAAGACACTTGTAAGCTTTAGACTACATTATTACTGCCCTTTAACACCTCCATTTAAGGCAGGTGACAAGGTAGACCTGAAGAACGTACAGAGAGGCTCACCAGACGGTTCAAAATATGCCCTATGAGAAACAGAGGTACAAGTATGCTAGAAGAAAACTCAATAAGTATAAAAGGCCAAAGACTTTCGTCACTCTCTCGTTCTATATAAGGAAAATTACCGAAAGACTCTTAGATGTCTTAAGGAGGGAATTCGTCGAGCCTGTTATCAGTAGCAGCAACAGGTCGATGAATCAGGACATCAACCAAGTGACCCGGTCTTTCATCGAGCCAGGCTGGCGATGACCCTCGGAATCAACAAGAGGTAGACGTCAGGTAGATAGAGCCTCACTTACTGATTATACACCTGATTATATCCTCTTGAAGACTCAGGTACCTCGTCTCTATCCTCGTGTAGTTGATTCTTTTTGAAAAGGTGTTGATGTTAGTGACAAACTTTTACAAAGTTTATACTGATGAATTAAATGTAATGATGTATGTCTGCTACCTAGGAACTACTTTTTTATAACATCCCAGCTATGTTAGTGTTTGTCCTGTGTTGATGATATGTTAGTGTTTGTCCTGTGTTGATGATATGTTAGTGTTTGTCCTGTGTTGATGATATGTTAGTGTTTGTCCTGTGTTGATGATATGTTAGTGTTTGCTCTGTGTTGATGATATGTTAGTGTTTGTCCTGTGTTGATGATATGTTAGTGTTTGCTCTGTGTTGATGATATGTTAGTGTTTGTCCTGTGTTGATGATATGTTAGTGTTTGCTCTGTGTGCTGTTACTCTGTAACTGGCAACTGTCAAGATTGCACCATAATACATGTACAGTATTATTTACAAAATAATAACAGCTGTGGCATGAATACACAAGTGTGCCACCTAGGACTGACAAAGCCGCTAGTGTGCCACCTAGGACTGACAAAGCCGCTAGTGTGCCACCTAGGACTGACAAAGCCGCTAGTGTGCCACCTAGGACTGACAAAGCCGCTAGTGTGCCACCTAGGACTGACAAAGCCGCTAGTGTGCCACCTAGGACTGACAAAGCCGCTAGTGTGCCACCTAGGACTGACAAAGCCGCTAGTGTGCCACCTAGGACTGACAAAGCCGCTAGTGTGCCACCTAGGACTGACAAAGCCGCTAGTGCGCCACCTAGGACTGACAAAGCCGCTAGTGTGCCACCTAGGACTGACAAAGCCGCTAGTGTGCCACCTAGGACTGACAAAGCCGCTAGTGCACCACCTAGGACTGACAAAGCCGCTAGTGCGCCACCTAGGACTGACAAAGCCGCTAGTGTGCCACCTAGGACTGACAAAGCCGCTAGTGTGCCACCTAGGACTGACAAAGCCGCTAGTGTGCCACCTAGGACTGACAAAGCCGCTAGTGTGCCACCTAGGACTGACAAAGCCGCTAGTGCGCCACCTAGGACTGACAAAGCCGCTAGTGTGCCACATAGGACTGATAAAGCCGCTAGTGTGCCACCTAGGACTGACAAAGCCGCTAGTGTGACACCTAGGACTGACAAAGCTGCTAGTGTGCCACCTAGGACTGACAAAGCCGCTAGTGGGAGAAACGTTTCCCTAATTAAGTGCCCTAAGTATTGCAATGAACATGTTTACTTCACAAACTCTTATTGTAGATACACCTAGTACAATAATAGCTGCTAAGGTTAATAATAATAATAAATAATAATAATAATAATAATAATAATAATAATAATAATAATATATATTTCTACAAGTACATGTACAAGGTATACAGGCCTAGCTGACATCAATAACATACTACTATATAGAAAGCCGCTTGTTATGCAGAGCATTTCCCGCAAATTAGGTCAATTTTGTCCCAGGATGCGACCCACACCAGTCGATTAACACCCAGGTACCCATTTTACTGATGGGTGAACAGGGACAACCCGTGTAAGGAAACCCAATGTTTCCACCCCATTGCCTGGAATCGAACCCGGACCCTCACCGTGTGAAGCGAGAGCTTTGTCACCAGGCCACGGGTACTGGCAAATTTGTACCTACACAGAATAAATTTCTAAGTCTACGACCTTCCCATAAGTCATAAACCTTTAACGATTTATGCTGTTCAATTTAATCTAATAGATTTGTTATGCACTGGAGGCCCCGGCAATATACAAACGAGCGGTTAACAACTTACAGAGAAGTTATTAGTAACTTGACTCACGAAATCGTAATGACACGATTGCAAACAAACCATACCACGGGTGGGGTTCGAACCCGCGGTCAGAGAGTCTCAAAACTCCAGTGGCTAACGCGTCGATCTGGAGTTTTGAGACTCTCTGATCGCGGGTTCTAACCCCACCCATGGTACGGTAAGTTATTAGTAAGGCAAACCTTAGTATAAAAGGTTTGTTACACTTCACACACGCTCGCACAATACTCGGAGTCTAAACAATATATACTTTTTTTCTGAATGCCTCGTTCGTAAGTGAGGATTTTAATTGGGCGACGTGGCTTCACCTTCGTGGGTCACATCATGAGCAGTGAGACGTGACTTAGACTCACCATATCAAAGTCTGAGATGATCTCGTTGAGAACAGAGAGACACGTCGTGCCGTCGTTAATGTTGACATTCTCGCGGTAGAACTCAGCGTAGCTGGGGATGGACGCGAAGATAACACTCACGTGCTGATAAGACTCGTGGTACAGTTCGTCTAAGTTTGTCTGGCGATTCAGAAAAAAGTAGGCTGCAAAAGAACATTATTATTATTATTATTATTATTATTATTATTATTATTGTAAATATTATTATTATTATTATTATTATTATTATTATTATTATTATTATTATTATTATTATTATTATAAATATTATTATTATTATTATTATTATTATTATTATTATTATTGTAATTATTATTATTATTAATATTATTATTATTAAAATATTATTATAATTATTATTATTATTATATATTTTTAATATATTCATGTAGAAATGTTAAATCCATAGGGGATATACAGCGCCATGGAAATGGTGGTCAGTCAGGTTTGATACGAGGAACTGAAGGGTTGTAGTCTGGAGGGTAGTTTGGTACCAACATGGCAGGAAAGTTACTTACCAACATGGTGGAGAAGTTACTTACTAACATGGTGGGGAAGTTACTTACCAACATGGTGGGGAAGTTACTTACCAACATGGTGGGAAAGTTACTTACCAACATGGTGGAGAAGTTACTTACCAACATGGTGGAGAAGTTACTTACCAACATGGCAGGAAAGTTACTTACCAACATGGTGGGAAAGTTACTTACCAACATGGTGGGAAAGTTACTTACCAACATGGTGGGGAAGTTACTTACCAACATGGTGGGGAAGTTACTTACCAACATGGTGGAGAAGTTACTTACCAACATGGTGGGGAAGTTACTTACTAACATAATGGGGAAGTTACTTACCAACATGGTGGGAAAGTTACTTACCAACATGGTGGAGAAGTTACTTACCAACATGGTGGGGAAGTTACTTACTAACATGGTGGGAAAGTTACTTACCAACATGGTGGGAAAGTTACTTACCAACATGTTGGGAAAGTTACTAACCAACATGTTGGGAAAGTTACTTACCAACATGGTGGGAAACTTACCAACATGGTGGAGAATTTACTTACCAACATGGTGGAGAAGTTACTTACCAACATGGTGGAAAAGTTACTTACTAACATGGTGGAGAAGTTACTTACCAACATGGTGGGGAAGTTACTTACCAACATGGTGGAGAAGTTACTTACCAACATGGTGGAGAAGATACTTACCAACATGGTGGGAAAGTTACTTACTAACATGGTGGGAAAGTTACTTACCAACATGGTGGGAAAGTTACTTACTAACATGGTGGGGAAGTTACTTACCAACATGGTGGGAAAGTTACTTACCAACATGGTGGGGAAGTTACTTACTAACATGGTGGGGAAGTTACTTACCAACATGGTGGGAAAGTTACTTACCAACATAGTGGGGAAGTTACTTACCAACATGGTGGAGAAGTTACTTACCAACATGGTGGGAAAGTTACTTACCAACATGGTGGGAAAGTTACTTACCAACATGGTGGGGAAGTTACTTACCAACATGGTGGAGAAGTTACTTACCAACATGTTGGGAAAGTTACTTACCAACATGTTGGGAAAGTTACTTACCAACATGTTGGGAAAGTTACTTACCAACATAGTGGAGAAGTTACTTACCAACATGTTGGGAAAGTTACTTACCAACATAGTGGAGAAGTTACTTACCAACATGGTGGGAAACTTACCAACATGGTGGAGAAGTTACTTACCAACATGTTGGGAAAGTTACTTACCAACATGTTGGGAAAGTTTCTTACCAACATAGTGGGAAAGTTACCAACATGGTGGAGAAGTTACTTACCAACATAGTGGAGAAGTTACTTACCAACATGGTGGGGAAGTTACTTACCAACATGTTGGGGAAGTTACTTACCAACATGGTGGGGAAGTTACCTACCAACATGGTGGGGAAATTACTTACCAACATGGTGGGGAAGTTACTTACCAACATGGTGGGGAAGTTACCTACCAACATGGTGGGGAAATTACTTACCAACATGGTATGGTAAGAGGTTTTCCAGCAGTAATTTGTTAGCAGTATATGTGGTGTGAGCTTCGTCTTGTTCCTTCTGCAGTTGTTGCTTCCACTGGAAGTCCAGCCTGGCGATGTACTCCATCTGAGGTGACACACAAAATGAGGCTTAAAGGGCTCGTCATCCAAGGAACTGGGGATACTTTCTTCTTCTGGACGAGAACCTATTACTACCCTTTAGCAAGGCACTGTATAACTCCCACATAGTTATGACTCCCACATGGTTATGACTCCCACATGGTTATGACTCCCTCATGGTTATGACTCCCTTATGGTTATGACTCCCACATGGTTATGACTCCCACATGGTTATGACTCCCACATGGTTATGACTCCCTCATGGTTATGACTCCCACATGGTTAAGACTACCTCATGGTTATGACTCCCACATGGTTATGACTCCCACATGGTTATGACTCCCTCATGGTTATGACTCCCTTATGGTTATGACTCCCACATGGTTATGACTTTCACATGGTTATGACTCCCACATGGTTAAGACTCCCACATGGTTAAGACCCCCACATGGTTATGACTTTGATATGGTTATGACTTTGATATGGTTATGACTCCCACATGATTATGACTCCCACATGGTTATGACTCCCACATGGTTATGACTCCCACATGGTTATGACTCCCACATGGTTAAGACACCCACATGGTTATGACTCCCACATGGTTATGACTTTCACATGGTTATGACTCCCACATGGTTATGACTTTCACATGGTTATGACTCCCACATGGTTAAGACTCCCACAAGGTTATGACTCCCACTTGGTTATGACTTTCACATGGTTATGACTCCCACATCGTTAAGACTCCCACAAGGTTATGACTCCCACATGGTTATGACTTTCACATGGTTATGACTCCCACATGGTTATGACTTCCACATGATTATGACTCCCACATGGTTATGACTTTCACATGGTTATGACTCCCACATGATTATGACTCCCACATGGTTATGACTTTCACATGATTATGACTCCCACATGGTTATGACTCCCACATGGTTATGACTTTCACATGGTTATGACTCCCACATGGTTATTACTCCCACATGGTTAAGACTCCCACATGGTTAAGACTCCCACATAGTTATGACTCCCACATGGTTATGACTTTCACATGGTTATGACTCCCACATGATTATGACTCCCACATGGTTATGACTTTCACATTATTATGACTACCACATGGTTATGACTCCCACATGGTTATGACTTCCACATGACTATGACTCCCACATGGTTAAGACTCCCACATGGTTATGACTTTCACATGGGTATGACTCCCACATGGTTATGACTCCCACATGGTTATGACTCCCACATGGTTATGACTCCCACATGGTTATGACTCCCACATGGTTATGACTCCCACATGGTTATGACTCCCACATATTTTTTACTCCCACATGGTTATTAAGCCATAATAATCCATCAAAGTTTAGATTATTCTATTTGTACATATTTCTTATTTATTTCAAATAACTGTTATTTAACTATATGTTTTGTTATTTTTGTTATTACTTTTTAAAGAGTTATTATCTATCTTAAATGAAATTTTCAAAGTAAATGTAACTGAGGGAAATCAATTCAGACGACTGAAGTTTAAGACGGCTCAAGAGCTGGATCTAAACTCGGCAAACTAAAATGGATATATAAGTAGGTAATTTCGCACAAACACACGCACACACTCTCATATTCACATTCACATAAAAACACTCTCACACTCACATACACACACAAGGGGCTAGGAGCTGAGACCCGACCCCTGCAACCACAATTAGGTGAGTACAAAAGCTGTGACTATATTGGCGAAAGGGACTATATATTAGGTACAATTTAGTGTGGGGGACGCAGGGAAGCCAAGAGAAGAATATGAAGAGAGCAACACAGCAATGGTGGACACACTAGCTGAGGTTGCCAGAAGAGCTCACATGGGTAGAGCAAAGTTACTAGTTATGGGTGATTTCAATCACAAGGAGATTGATTGGGAAAACCTGGAACCACATGGAGGTCCCGAAACATGGAGAGCCAAGATGACTTATGCATCAACATGTTAGGAACACTACCAGAGAGATGAGGATGAACCAGCAAAACTAGACTTCGTATTCACCTTTAGTACCTCGGACATCGAGGACATCACATATGAAATGCCTTAGAAGCTAGTGATCACGTGGTTCTGAGCTTTGAATACATAGTAAAGTTACAAGTGAAGAGGGTAACATGAGTAGGATGGAAGAAGCTAAACTACAAAAGGGGGACTACACAGGCATGAGGAACTTTCTGCAAGAGGTTCAGTGGGAGAGAGAATTGGTAGGAAAATCAGTAAACGAAATGATGGACTACATGGCAACAAAATGCAAGGAGGCAGAGGAGAGGTTTGTTCCAAAGAAATAATGGGAAGACCAGAACGAGCCCTTGGCTTACCCAAATATGTAGGGAGGCAAAAACTTGAGCTAGAGAATGGAAAAAGTACAGAAGACAAAGGACACAGGAAAATAAAAAGATTAGTCGAAGAGCCAGAAACGAGTATGCACAGATTAGGAGGGAGGCCCAGCGACAGTACGAAAACAAAATAGCATCGAAAGTCAAGTCTGACCCGAAGCTGTTGTATAGCTACATCAGGAGGAAGACATCAGTCAAAAACCAGGCAATTAGGCTGAGGAAGGAAGTGGGGAGCTCACAAGAAACTACCAAGAAGAGACCTGGACAGGCTGCAAGCCTGGTCCAGCAACTGGCTCCTTGAATTTAACCCTGCCAAATGCAGTCATGAAGATCGGAGAAGGGCAAAGAAGACCGCAGGCAGAGTACAGGCTAGGTGGTCAAATGACTCACGAAATCGTAATGACACGATTGTCACGGCTTACGTGGCTTACGCGGCTTACGCGACGGTCTGGAGTTCTGAGACTCTCTGACCGCGGGTTCGAACCCCACCCGTGGTATGTGGTAGGTGGTCAAAGACTGCAAACCTCACTCAATGAAAAGGATCTTGGGGTGAGTATAATATCGAGCACATCTCCTGGGGCGCACATCAACCAGATAACTTCAGCATCATATGGGCGCCTGGCAAACCTGAGACCAGCGTTCCGATACCTCAGTAAGGAATCGTTCAAGACTCTGTACACCGTGTATGTCAGGCCCATACTGGAGTATGCAGCACCAGTTTGGAACCCACACCTGGTCAAGCATGCCAAGAAATTAGAGAAAGTGCAAAGGTTTGCAACAAGACTAGTTCCAGAGTTAAGGGAAATGCCCTATAAGGAAAGGTTAAGGGAAATCGGCCTGACTACACTGTACGACAGGAGGGTTAGGGAAGACATGACAACGACATACAAAATACTGCGAGGAATTGAAAATGTGGACAGAGACAGGATGTTCCAGAGATGGGACAAAGAAACTAGTGGTCACAATTGGAAGTTGAAGACTCAGATGAGTCAAAAAGATGTTAGGAAGTATTTCTTTATCGTAGAGTTGCCAGGAAGTGGAATAGTCTGGCAAGTGACGTAATGGAGGCAGGAAGTATACTTAGTTTTAAGGCGAGGTATGATAAAGCTCATGGAACAGGGAAAGAGAGGACCAAGTAGCGATTAGTGAAGAGGCGGGGCCAGGAGCTATAAATCGACCCCTGCAACCCCAGATAGGTGAGTATGCACGCACACACACACACACACACATGAGGAGAATCACATCGGAAGAGGACCAAGCAGGATTTCAAACAGACCTGGACAAGCTTGACATCTGGTCTATCAACTGGCTTCTCGAATTCAATCCCACCAAATGCAAAGTAATGAAGATCGGAGAAGGGAAAAGCAGACCGCTGACAGAGTACAGGCTAGGCGGACAAAGGCTACAAACCTCGTCAAAGGAGAAAGACCTTGGGGTGAGTATAACGCCAAGCACGTCTCCGGAGGCACACATCAACCAGATAACTGCGGCAGCATATGGGAGACTGGCAAACCTAAGATTAGCGTTCCGTTACCTTAACAAGGAATCGTTCAAGACACTGTACACCGTGTATGTCAGGCCCATACTAGAGTATGCAGCACCAGTCTGGAACCCACACCTGGTCAAGCACGTAAAGAAACTAGAGAAAGTGCAAAGGTTTGCGACAAGGTTAGTTCCACAACTCAGGGGTCTGTCCTATGAAGAAAGGCTGAGGGAAATAGGACTAACAACACTGGAGGACAGAAGGGTCAGAGGAGACATGATAACGACATACAAAATACTGCGGGAATCGACAAGGTAGACAGTGACAGGATGTTCCAGAGAGGGAACACAGAAACAAGGGGACACAACTGGAAGCTGAAGACTCAGATGAGTCAACGGGATGTTAGGAAGCATTTCTTCAGCCATAGAGTAGTCAGGAAGTGGAATAGTCTAGAGAAAGATATAGTAGAGGCAGGAACCATACATAGTTTTAAGACAAGGTATGATGAAGCTCATGGAGCAGGGAGAGCAGAGACCCAGTAGCGAGGCGATGACAAGGAGAGGCGGCCAGGACTGAGGTGCCTCACTGCCTGACAACTCACACAAATGATATATTTCATTATATAATTATGTTACTATATATATATATATATTATATAGTAGTAAATATATAAATATATATATATATATATATTTATTTTCTTGCAGACAGTTACCATAAATCAGAAATGCGAGTCTTACCTGTCTGTCTGTCATATGTAGAGCCAGGAAGATAGTGCAGATAAAGAGGACGTGACACATTTCCTCGCCCAGTCCCACACTGGACACCGTCAGTGGTGGACACACATCGCTCAGGTGCGCGTGGCTGTACACTTCCTAATTATATATAAATTTTGAGGAATTATTCACAGTTCACTATGAGGCGCTCATAAAGCAACAGAAAGAAGACAAAATATCGATATTATTTACTAATAAATAAGTAAATAGTTTAAAAACTGAACATTACATCGATAAATAGGACAGAGGAGATGTGGGAGGAATCAAACGTAGGAAGTCAAGGAGGTGTAGGAGGCGTAGGAGGCGTAGGAGGCGTGAGATGAAAGAGATATGTGCGGTGACACACACAGGAGCTTACGACGACGTTTCGGTCCGACTTGGACCATTCCAAGAGAGTAATGACGTGACTGTGGCATCTGGTACACTTTACTAGTAGCAATAATCATTATTATTATTATAATCATAACTAAGCCCTAAACTACTAGTAGCAATAAATGACTAAAAAATAACCCACCTCAGCGGCGTTGAGGACTATGCCAGCGTAGGCAGCCACAGCGATGACGTACACTGCAAACTTTACAAGGAAGTGCATCCTGAAGAAACTCCAAGTAACCAGCAACACCAGTGTGTAGCTGTACGTGAAGTTCTGTGCAACACATGCAACAAGGGAATGAGCATATGATGCGCAACACAACAACACAGGAAAATTATTTCTTAAAGGCAGAGTGCTGTGACTCGAACAAGTCACTTATAACACGCACTTAAGAGTAACTTATAACCACGTTTCGGTCCTACTTGGATCAATAACACAGAGAAACGCGAAGAAAAAAGAGCCAGAATATATACGAGAGGGGGAGTGGAGGAGGAGTAGTTGTAGTTAGTAGTAGTCGTAATAGAGGTGGCGATAAGAAGGGAGTAGAGGTAGTGAAAAAAGGACACAGAATGGAGTGTTAGAGAAGAAAGAGTAGTAGTTGTGGTAATAGTAACAGTGGAAGTAGTCTATGAAAAAAGAGGAGGAGGAGCACTGCAGGAGAGCTAATGTCCCACGACGGTAGGACAAAATCCTTGCTGGACAAAACTCCCATAGGTAGATGATAGGAAAGGAAATGAAAATATAGGAAAGGTGTTGAGGTAGGGAGAGGAGGAAATAAAGATCAGGTCAAGTGTTCTCAAATTTGGATTATTTGACAATGTAATTAGAAAGGAAAAATCTATAGAGACAAAGGCAGGACTAAGATTCATATTAGGAAAGTTGTGTATAAGTGATGCTTCAAGAAAACAGTGACTGTGAAGGCTAGAAGAAGGACAGACAGTTTTGGTAGAGGACCAGTCAATAGGGTGACTGTGATCTTTAACATGACAGAAAAGATCATTATTATTGTCGGCAAGCCTAATAGTTCTTTTATGCTCTTAAAGTCTGTCAGAAAGAGACTGGTCAGTTTCTTCAAAGTATTGTAGAGGACAAAAGGAGCAGGAAATTGGGCAGCCTCCGGAAGCATCAATAACAGGAGGAGAGGAACGAACAAGATTACAACGAAGAGCATTAGTCTGGCGAAACCATTTTGATGTCTAAAGAACGGAGAGTATTGTTAAGATTAAGGAGACTGGAAATATAGGGAAGGTAAAGGATAAGAGACATAACGGGAGAGGAGAGTTTGGGAGAGAAGAAAAGTGGGCAGGTCATGAGGGTAGCCTCATGAACCAACTGCCAAGAGTGGAAATTTCTGAGTCAAGAAACTGAGGGTGTCAGAAGGGAGAGCACAGAGAAAGAGTGAAATAAGAGGACTTTTCTTGACAGAAGAAGCATGGTAAGAAGTGCATGGGATAAACGATAAACGGAAGAAAAGAATCCAGGAACGAAATGTCGGACCGAAACGTAGTCATAAATTTCAGTCTCATAAATGTGAATTAATTGTGTAATGTGTCAACAGAAAATTAAATATGAGAGGAAATTAATGTATATAAATATTTCTCTTTATATAAATTTGATTCATTTATAATTAATAAAATTTGGGAAGAATTTAAGATACATTAGACAAAATTTTCGGGTAATATATAAGCTGTGTTTCATGGACCACTGACTACCTACCTACATCATTATAAAAAGTTAGGTGTTGTTGGGGGGCAGCGAGGTGTAGTCTCCTCCTTATATGCCTTCCTGTTAACCTTTTATTTTTATAGTTCCTTGATAATGTGAGAAGTCATGAAAGCGCTTGGAATTTCACTATTTTTCATAATATATATATATATATATATATATATATATATATATATATATATATATATATATATATATATATATATATATATATATATATAGTATTATCTTTCAGTATAAATACATCAAGATGTGTATCTGTCAGTATATATAAAACGAGCTTTCTTGAATAACTATTTTAGGTACTAAAATCTTTTATGATGTCAGTGTACAGGTGAAATACAGCCTTAGTACCTCATTTACAGTCTACATTAAGTCTTACATAGCAAACAGTTTGCTTGGAAGTGACTTACCCAAGGATCACAGCACAGAAGTGGAATGCTGTCTTTGCTTCCAGACGAGAAGGAGAAGTTGCTGGGAAAATCCAAGTACGTGTTGACAGTGGCTGTCAGTGGACGCTCAGGGGTGGGTAAGACAGCCTCAGAGGTGGGTAAGACAGCCTCAGGGGTGGGTAAGCAGCCTCAGCTATCAAAGTCTTACACTCTCTCTGCGTTAAGTTCACAAGATAAAAAACTTCGTAAAGATATTGATATGGTAAAGGGATGTGTGATGAATCTAATTCACAATACAGTGGCTGCGAAATATCACAGTATACCCACTAATTATACCTGGGTACTAGTCGAGGTTTCGGTCCGTCCTGGGCCGATAACTAGGCAAAAGGATCTTGATCCAAGGAATTGGGGCTACCCTCCTCTTCCTTAGATCAAACCTGATTACCCACCATCTCGCAAGCGCTGTAAAACGACGACAATAAACCCGTAAGGGATATAAAGCGCCTGGGGAGGATATTTTTTATTGGGACAACGTTTCGCTCTGGGTAGAGCTGTATCAAGTCCACACTTGATAAAGCTCTACATGGAACAAAGAGATGTTTCGCAAAAAAACCTTGTTCTACGCTATGTCTTGTCAGAACTATGAACATTACAGGAAAGGAAGTTGGTACCTAATTCCTTCATTAAGGTACTTCATGGAATGGTTTATTCCATGTCTTCATGACTGCTTTACTCCCCATGAAGTTACTTTGGTGGTAACTTTGCTGTTTATTAATTCCCAAATATCCTTCTCTTCATCTGACATTCCTGGAGTTATCACCACAACAAATATAAATTATCACCACTGAATATATTATATGAGACATTACTCAAGAAACTGTAATGACACGATTGTAAACAAACCATGGAACGGGTGGGGATTGAACTCGCGGCGAGTCGTAAAACTCCAGACCGACGCGATATAGTGTTAATAATAATAATAATAATAATAATAATAATAATAATAATAATAATAATAATAATAATAATAATAATAATAATAATAATAATAATAACATCTTTATTTACTACAAGTACATGTACAAGGTATACAGACCATAGCTGAGATCAATGACATACTACTACGTATATAGAAAGCCCCTTGTTATGTAGAGCATTTCGGGCAAATTAGGTCAGTTGTGTCCCAGGATGCGACCCTAGACAACCGGTGTAAAGAAACACGTCCGATGTTTCCACCCCTTCGCCGGGAATCGAACCCGGACCCTCACCGTGTGAAGCGAGAGCTTTTGCCACCAGGCCACGGGGCACCGTTTGTGGTCACAGTGGTGGCCCATGCTAACCTCCCTATGGTGTATAAATATACCTAGCTGGATGAATTTTATTGTAGGCAGCTGGCCCAGTGGCTACCGCGTCGGTCTGGAGTTTTACCACTCACTCACCGCGAGTTCAATCCCCGTCCGTACCGTGGTTTATGAAACATTCTCAGAATGAATCATCAAAATATATATTCTTCAACAGGTCTAATTTCCATTTCACAATTTTTCATTCAATGAAATTTATAAACATTTTTAATTCCATCACTCAAATGTTACTTTATCTGATCAATTTATCAAAATCTTCGTACAAAAGATAATAATTTACAGTCGTTTTGACTTATTACTATTCATAATTTTTGTGCATTTTTATACATAATCACATAATTTATTATTATTTCTGGGTCCCTCTCCATGCCATTACTGTCTTATATCTTCACTGTCAATATACTAATTATAGAGCAGCGTAGTTGTAAGACTTGGGATTATTAACACTGAAAGATAAGCCATGAATGCTAAGCCATGTGGCTTATTTACGTTCTTCAGGCAGCGACCAACAACACAACATTAACTTTGAAATATATTTGTTTACCATTAGATGAACATTGACAGGAGTTTTATGATATATGTCCATAGGTCTCGCTTCCCGCCCCCCGAGGATTCAACTCTGATCTTTTAATTTGTTATGCAAATGATGTATC
>WNWK01011571.1:0-7500 GCA_009830355.1 Cherax destructor
GTACCTCGAGTTACGAGCATAATTCGTTCCAGAATGCTGTTCAAGTGCTGATACCGAACGAATTTGTTCCCGTAAGGAATAATGTAAATTAAATTAATCCGTTTCAGACCCCCAAAAATACACTTATAAAAGCACTTACAAAAATACACTTACATAATTGTTCGAGTTGGGAGCTGCTCGTACCTCGGTTAACGATGGTCCCCAAACTCGCACTTTTATGTAAGTATTTTTTTAAATGCACAGTTTAATAGAGAGAAAAAAGCTTAAATAACAGATAAAAAAAACATACAGTAAACAAGCAAGTAAAGTAACCTTGTGTGAAGGAATTGAGTAAGCTAGGTGAGGCGAGGTGTCCTGTAGCTCGATCGCTAGCACACTCGGCTCACACACTACAGCTGGAAAACACTAGGGATGTGTTTCCATAAGACACCTGCTGTCCCTGTCCTAATCTGAATGAAATGTTCAGCATAACAAGCGGTATGTCATTGATGTCAGCTAGGCCTGTATACCATGTACATGTACTTGTTGTAAATAAAGATATTATTATATTATTAAGTGGGGAGGAGGTTACTGTTTTGAGGGAAAGTCCTGGGGTGAAGGAAGTGAGGAGGAAGATAAGTGGGGAGGAGGTTACTGTTTTGAGGGAGAGTCCTGGGATGAAGGAAGTGAGGAGAAGGTTACTGTTTTGAGGTGGGGTAAAGTGAGGAGGAGGTTACTGTTTTGAGGGAGAGTTATGGGGTGAAGGAAGTGAGGAGGAGGTTACTGTTTTGAGGGAGAGTCATGGGGTGAAGGAAGTGAGGAGGAGGTTACTGTTTTGAGGGAGAGTCCTGGGGTGAAGGAAGTGAGGAGAAGGTTACTGTTTTGAGGGAGAGTCCTGGGGTAAAGTGAGGAGGAGGTTACTGTTTTGAGGGAGAGTCCTGGGGTGAAGGAAGTGGGGAGGAGGTTACTGTTTTGAGGGAGAATCCTGGGGTGAAGGAAATGAGGAGGAAGATAAGTGGGGAGGAGGTTACTGTTTTGAGGGAGAGTCCTGGGGTGAAGGAAGTGAGTAGGAAGATAAGTGGGGAGGGGGTTACTGTTTTGAGGGAGAGTCCTGGGGTGAAGGAAGTGAGGAAGTGGGGAGGGGTTACTGTTTTGAGGGAGAGTCCTGGGGTGAAGGAAGTGAGGAGAAGGTTACTGTTTTGAGGGAGAGTCCTGGGGTAAAGTGAGGAGGTTACTGTTTTGAGGGAGAGTCCTGGGGTGAAGGAAGTGAGGAGGAGGTTACTGTTTTGAGGGAGAGTCCTAGGGTGAAGGAAGTGAATAGGAAGATAAGTGGGGAGGAGGTTACTGTTTTGAGGGAGAATCCTGGGGTGAAGGAAATGAGGAGGAAGATAAGTGGGGAGGAGGTTACTGTTTTGAGGGAGAGTCCTGGGGTGAAGGAAGTGGGGGAAAGACTGCAAGATGTATTGGCATGATCCGCGGCACCGCAGACCAGGCACTCCGCCGCAGATCTGCAGTATTTAGCGGGGTGTCCGAAGCGCCAACAATTTCGACACTGTTGGGGAGTAGGGACCACTTTATGGACCCCTAGGCGATAGCCCGTGATATAAACGGAGGATGGGAGTTCATGGCAGTCAAAGGTAAAGCGGGCTACGTTACTGAGAAAGTGCCTCTGCCTGCTTGCGGGCAGGACATATGTATCCACTTTGAGAATTGCAAGGTCCTGAAGGGTTAATTGCTCTAAAATATTGTCAATGCAAGACAGAAAATCACACTGTACAATGGTACGCAGAAAAACCACCATACCACTGCAAGACTTGAGAGTAGCGTGTTTGTGAACCATGATAGGGACATTATCAATGGAAGTAAGATGGGAAAAATCATGAGCTTGGTTTGTGTTCTAAACAGTAACAATGCGCACACCGCTCTGAAGAGTGAGAAAGGATATATTTTGGCCAACATATCGTAAAGAAGCTTTACCAATACTGTGGTCTGAAAGATAATCAGTTGGAGACGTTGGTCGCAAGGCAAAGAATTTGGTCCACTGTGTACTTGTAAACATGGTGCGTAAAGGAAGTGGGTGTCATGTTAGTCGTTTCTGGGTGGAATGAGCAGAAATCGAAGAATTGTCATCAGTAAATGGTCTGGAATGTTTAGGTGTAGGACCACGGGCGGCCCGATTTGGTGTAGGTGGGCGATAAAATCGTATTCAGGGAAGCCAGATGCATGCATGCAAGAAGCAGAGGCACTAGAAGAAACAGGCGGAGCCTCGGCACCTGGAGCAGGTGACGAAGCATCACTAGCAGAAGATACATGGGTATGGGAAAAGTCGGGAGAATGGTCCAATAATGAAGCCAGGTCAGAACAGGATGCAGTAACAAAAAGGGGCCTGGGAGGAGGAGGGGAGGTCATGGCACAAAGACTCCATGATGTGGCACTTTTCTTATTATTTTAAGAAAAAAAAAAAAAGAGGAAAGAAAAAAAAGAAAGGGACAGTGGAGGGTCATTTCCTAGAAGGAATGGAAGGGCTGTAAGTTCCTCTCTTCATCCAAGAGAACCTCAAAACCGCCAGCAGCGCAGATGCTGCATAGAACCCATGCCATACCCTACCCTTCACACCAGTAAGCCAGTGCTCTGGGATAGCAACCTAACATCCACCGAGCCACCTCGGTGGACAAAAGAGAGGGCGGTCATACATCTGCCACAAAGCATACCACCCTCGGCTGCCACCTCCCAGAACCGACAGGCAGAGATACACCCGTCACCTGCAGGACACCCTACCCTACCTCCTGGAAATCCGGGAAGGGAGCAGAGCACCTCCAGATGATCCAGATTCCGAGGGACCCCACGGAGTGGGATGAACCCCAGCACACTTCCCCCTACCTAGAAACAGTAATGCCAGAGGGGAGGACCCCAGAGGCTACAAACAGGATGGGGAAAAGGGAGGGGGAGGGAAGGAAAGGGTAAAAGGGGGTATGGGGAGGATGGAATAGGGAAGGGGGGATTGGGGGGTAATTAGGTTCGGTCTGAGGAAGAAGACCAAAAGGTCTAATTCTTCAGACCAAGAGCCTCTTCACTGCACCAGGGAGCCCCCCTCGAAGAGGATTGGTAAGAGGAAAATTTAACCCTTTCCCAAGGCAAGGAATTCCCCTGTTAAGAGCTGCATTAACAGTAGCTGTCAAACTATTCAGAACAACTGTTAAAAAGTGATGAGTTCAGTGTTATGTAACTTGCACAACTTAACTTGTGCACAGGTAAGCAGCACATCCACCCACTTTCAACCATACCTCTCTCAGGTCTGATGCAGCACTTTCATTACTGTCCTGCTAGATCCATATTATTCCATATTAATAGGGAAAGTGCTAAACCCATAGGAGATCAAACAATGCCTGGGTAAAAGAAGGATGTCAGACTCAATTTAAGGGATTAAAGCACAGGACACATTCCGTAGAGCAAGAACCTGTCACCAGCATCAAGGAACCTCCACAGTAATGTCTCTCCCACAAATACCAAACCTTGACTTCATTCACCAAAATATCCTACACCCTAAGTTTGTTATTTTCCATTATTTATGTCCATTTTCCAAAGTAATATTTCATGATACAAGAAAAATCTGGGAGCACTTCATCTTAAGTCTAAATATTACACAGTACACACATTGAACTTACAGTAACTAAACTTTACAATGTTGACTATCTCCAACTATCTTTTACAATTTGTTGATCCTTATCAGGTTTAGTGCTTATTTTTTAAATTAAAATTAACAATAACAGAGCATAAAAGGTATACCGATGTCACAAAATGTAAAATACAATGAACAGATATTTACAGTGGAACCCCGAGTAACGTAAAAACTTCATTCCAGAAGGCTGCTCAAGTGCCATTACCGAAAGAATTTACTCCCTTAAGAAATAATGTCAAGTAGGTTAGTCCTTTTCAGACCCCCAAAATTACACTTACAAAAGCACTTACAATATTATACTTACATAATTGTACGATTTCCGGGGTGTTCGTTACTCGGGGTTCCACTGTAATTTGGAAACCAACCTCTGTCTATAGAGTACATAGAACACTTTAGAATACATAGGCAAAGTGAAGACCATTTAAGAGGTACAGGTGAAATGAGCACGAGAACTGTAAAGATCAAATCGAGGAGTTGCCTTAGGAAAAGGTAACTGGTAAGCTGAAAATTTCTTTGTATCTGTATGAAGGTGTCTGCATTTAATATTAGTGTCAATACTAACATCTGATTGGAGTATATCTTTCCAATATTTGTTGGAAGAGAGCCATAAGTTTATGTTTATTCCTTCAAATACAGGTAGTGGTGAAAACAGTGATCAATGAGGACAAATTCTAGCTACTCTATTATGGAAAACTTGAATTAAAAGCTAGAATGGAGTATCAGACTCCACATAATGGAGCATTTACCCACATAACAGAATGAAAAACTAATATGAAGGCCATAAGTGTGTCAGGGTCACAACTTTAGGAAAATGATAGGATGGATAATGAGAACCTTTAAAACAAGGGATGCCAAGCCAATGATAATCCTCTTCAAGTCACTCGTTTCTCTAAGCTGGAATACTGCTGTACACTAATGGCCCCTTTCAAGGCAGGCAAAATTGCATATCTGGAGAATGTACAGAGGACCTTCACTGCACGATTAAGTTTTAGTAAAGCACCTCATTTACTGGAAATGTTTGAAGGCTTTAGACCTGTATGCCTTGGAGCACAGGAGAGAAAGGAACATCACAATATACACCTTGAAAGTCCTTGAAAGACTGGTCGCAAATCCACAAAAAAATCACTAGTCACGAAAGCAAGAGAGACTGCACACACTGCAACATACCCCCAATAAAAAGCAGAGGTAGCCACAAGTACACAGAGAAAACACAATAAGTGTCAGGGGCCAAAGGCTGTTCAACAGCCTCCCATCATGCATAAGGGGGAATATCAATAGCCCCCTGGCTGTCTTCAAGAGGAAACTGGACAGATACCTCAAGTCAGTATCTGACCAGCTGGGCTGTGGTTCATACTATGGATTGCATGTGCCCAGCAGAAACAGCCTGATTGAGCAGGCCCTGATCCACCATGAGGCTTGGTCATGGACTACCTGGAGTCCCTTCAGGTAGACTCCAGGTGGATAAGTGGGTGTGTAGGTGAGTAGTGGGTAGGTGGTAGGTGGGTACAGTATGTGAGATGGTTGGGTGGGTAGATAAGTGGGCGAGTAGATATGCAGGAACAGTTGGTAGATGAGCAGGAACGGTTGGTAGATGAGCAGGAACGGTTGGTAGATGAGCAGGAACGGTTGGTAGATGAGCAGGAACGGTTGGTAGATGAGCAGGAACGGTTGGGAGATGAGCAGGAACGGTTGTGAGATGAGCAGGAACGGTTGGGAGATGAGCAGGAATGGTTGGGAGATGAGCAGGAACGGTTGGGAGATGAGCAGGAACGGTTGGTAGAGCAGAAACGGTTGGTAGATGAGCAGGAATAATTGGTAGATGAGTAGGAACAATTGGTAGATGAGCAGGAACAGTTGGTATAGGTAAGGTAAGATATGGTATAGGTAAGGGTATAGGTAAGGTAAGGTATAGGTAAGGTAAGGTATAGGTAAGGTATAGGTAAGGTAAGGTATAGGTAAGGTAAGGTAAGGTATAGGTAAGGTATGGGTAAGGTAAGGTAAGGTAAGGTATGGGTAAGGTAAGGTATGGTATGGTATAGGTAAGGTATAGTACTACCTCAATTTTGTAAACCTAGTTAATCACTACAATTGCCTAACCTTAATACCAGTATAATCAGTGTGTCACTATAGAGTAGGATCTAGTATAAGACTGCCTGAAATGCCTAGGCATACCTAGGCATATATTGGCCTTCTTGTAATAAATAATTCATAAAATGTATTAATAACATATGTAAACCCCACTTTGTAATATTATCAGAAATAAAGTTGATTGATTGATAGGTAAGGTAAGGTATGGTATAGGCAAGGTAAGGTATAGTATGGTATAGGTAAGGTATAGGTAAGATAAGGTAAGGTATAGTATAGGTAAGGTAAGGTATAGTATAAGGATAGGTATGTATAGGTAAGGTAAGGTGGAAGGTGGATAGGTAAGGTATGGTATATAGGTAAGGATAGGTAATGGTATAGGTAATAGGTAAGTATGGTATAGGTAAGGTAGGTATGGTAGTATAGGTATGTAAGTAAGGTATGGTAAGGTAAATGTATGTATAGGTAAGGTATAGGAAATGGTATAGGAAAGGTAAGGTATGGATAGGTAAGGTATAGGTATAGGTAGTAGGTATAGGTATAGGTATGGAAAGTAGGTAAGGTAAGGTATGGTATAGGTAAGGTAAGGTATAGGTATAGGTAAAGGTAAGGTAGTATGGTATAGGTAAGGTATGGATAGGTAAGGTAGGTATAGGTAAGGATGGTATAGGTAAGGTATGGTATGGTATGGTATAGGTAAGGTATGGTATAGGTAAGGTAAGGTATGGTATAGGTAAGGTATGGTATAGGTAAGGTATGGTATAGGTAAGGTATGGTATAGGTAAGGTATGGTATAGGTAAGGATGGATAGGTAAGGCATGGTAAGGTAGGATGGTATAGGTAAGTAGGTAAGGTAAGGATGGTATAGGTAAGGTATGGCATAGGTAAGGTATGGTATAGGTAAGGTAAGGTATAGGTATAGGTATGATAGGTAAGGTATGGATAGGTAAGTGTATGGTATAGGTAAGGTATGGTATAGGTAAGGTATGGTATAGGTAAGGTATGGTATAGGTAAGGTATGGTATAGGTAAGGTATGGTATAGGTAAGGTATGGTATAGGTAAGGTATGGTATAGGTAAGGATGGATAGGTAAGGTATGGTATAGGTAAGGTATGGTATAGGTAAGGTATGGCTATAGGTAAGGTATGGAGGTATATGGTAAGGTAGTATGGTATAGGTAAGGTATGGTATAGGTAAGGATGGTATAGGTAAGGTATGATAGGTAGGTAGGTAAGGTGATGGTATAGGTAAGGTATGGTATAGGTAAGGTATGGATAGGTAAGGTATGGTATAGGTAAGGATGGCATAGGTAAGGATGGATAGGTAAGGTATGGTATAGGTAAGGTATGGTATAGGTAAGGTATGGTATAGGTAAGGTATGGATAGGTAAGGATGGATAGGTAAGGCTATGGTATAGGTAAGGTATGGTATAGGTAAGGTATGGTATAGGTAAGGTATGGTATAGGAAGGTAGGTAATGGATAGGTATGGTATAGGTAAGGCATGGATAGGTAAGGATGGTATAGGTAAGGTATGGTATAGGTAAGGTATGGTATAGGTAGGTATGGTATAGGTAAGGTAAGGTAAGGTATGGTATAGGTAAGGTATGGTATAGGTAAGGTATGGTATAGGTAAGGTAAGGTATGGTATAGGTAAGGTAAGGTATGGTATAGGTAAGGTAAGGTAAGGTATGGTATAGGTAAGGTATGGTATAGGTAAGGTATGGTATAGGTATGAGGATGGTATAGGTAAGGTATG
>WNWK01011571.1:12500-23166 GCA_009830355.1 Cherax destructor
TGCTTGTCTGAAGGCATAAAATAATTCATGAGCTCCAGCCAGTTTTCTATTAGAATTTAAAATTATACAAAACCATTTTCTTGTTTAACAATCATTCACTTGGGTAAGACACTTAAAACAGTTCTCTTGCTTAAACATTCCCTTACTGCCCTTAACATCTTTAAGTCTTAAACTGTCCAAACGTAGATCTACGTTTGTACCGTTAGCACTCCAAACGTAGATCTACATTTTATTTTTCTTGCCTCCAAATTTGGCACGATTGGCCTGAGATGCCTGGTCAGTATAGAATGGGTCTTAACACTCGGTGTGTGCAATATTAAAAAAAAATCTGGGATCACCAGTTCAATTGAGCACCAGCTAGAACAAATAGCGTGGCAAACACCAGGGATTCACTGATGTCATGTCGTGTTAACACTTCCCTTTTAAGAGGAAAGTGATGTTGACCCAGAGTTTAGTGGCTTTGAGATGGATGTGGCCACAAGCGGTCGAGGAAATATAAAAAACCTCGATAATAACCCATGTGCAACATCCTTTCATTTCTGATACCACTGGTATTGTCATCCTGCCAGAATGTCCAATAACCTATGCCCTAAATAAAGAGAAACGATTCTGGAACATGTTTAATAGGTATTAGGCAGGCTGGGTGGCTGGCTAGCTGGCTGACTGACTTTGGCTGTCTCTGTCTATATCTGTCTGTCTCTGTCTATATCTCTGTCTGTGTCTATCTTTGTCTCTCACAGGTACACATAATTACAATTATACATAGTGTAAATTACCTAGGATAACCCAAAAATTCCATGCAAAGTGCTCTACAGTGCTTGTATATATAAGGCAAAATAAGCATGACACAAGTATAATATGCATTTTCACTTGTTCAGGAATCAGGAAGCGGCTTGTAAACCAACAGGTTTACGAGCCGCTCCCTGAGACAAAGACAAGCAGACGGAAAGACACACACACAGGCACACAGATAGGCAGAGCTAGACAGACAGACAGATAGATAGATAGACAGACATGTTTGTGTGTATGTAACACGTGAAAACAAATAAAGCCAGGGTTCCCTGGAGCAGTGCACGTTCATCAAGTGTCACTGCACTGTCAGCAGTTTACTGACACTCCTCATAACACCATGCTTCAAGGAGTTTCATATATAAGTACTCCAGCATGTCTAAAACATTGCTGAGACCTATAAATACTTTGTATATATTTCTAGACAATAGTAAATGACCAAGACAGGTGAAAATGTTCACCTGTCGGTGTGTATATGTTGTGACTTGAGTACTATTTCAGTACCTAATATTAGTGTCAGAACAAACACTGGCTATGAAATCACAAGAACTATTATATATTGTAATTATCAGAACATAAAAATTTTATAAACTAAAATAAAAACCAGAAAAAAAGGTATATCGGCAACACTTCTGCAAGCAGCAGGACTCGATGTTGCCGTCAGGTGAGCATCCAGCACCA
This sequence comes from Cherax destructor, assembly GCA_009830355.1. Lineage (NCBI taxonomy): Eukaryota > Metazoa > Arthropoda > Malacostraca > Decapoda > Parastacidae > Cherax > Cherax destructor. The sequence continues at coordinate 13,971 of WNWK01011571.1, forward strand.
ACATCCCGGGCTTATATCTTGGCAAGTACTGGCCCCAAATTTTTTTTTATCCTATAACATGTAGAAAAATGCACTATTTAAAAAAAAAAAAATTCAAAATATTCGAAGCACTACACGAGTGAACATAGATCTACGTTTGGACAGTTTAAGTGTTAAATACGTATCTTGTTTTTATCTTATTCTTTTATAGCATCCATCTATGCTCTAAAAGAACAATTATTTTTCTATTTATCACAGATTAACTGTACGTACAGTGGAACCTCTACTTACGAGTTTAATCCGTTCCATGACCTTGCTCGCAACTGGATTTGCTCGTTTGCAAAGTCAATTTTCCTCATTTAAATTAACTGAAATGCAATTAATCCGTTCCGGCTCTCAGGAGGCAAGACAAGATACTTCAATATTTTGCTAATATCATCTATACGGCTTATTTATCTATCACAATTCATCTTATGCTGTGACATAATAAACAATATAAATAACACACAAACCTGATATATACTATAGAATTAATAAAATACGTCATTATATATGTGGCGGCGGCGGCGGCGGCAAACGAGAGTTTGTCTGGAGACAGGACAAAATATTCCTTGAATATTTCACATGGCTTATTTATCTATCACAATTCATCTAATATGACATAATAAACAATACAAATAACATAGAAACCTGATATATACTCTAGAATGAATAAAATACATGTACATACATCATTATGTGACAAGTGGAGGCGGCCACAACCGCTCCCGCATTGTTGTGGTATTCATTGCTATCTAGTGACGGCCTTTCAAAGCCATCTATTATAATTATTATTATATAGTACATTATTATTATACATACAGTGGACCCCCGAGTTACGAGCACCTCGGAAATCGTACAATTATGTAAGTGTAATATTGTAAGTGTTTTGTAAGTGTATTTCTGGGGGTCTGAAATGGACTAACCTACTTGACATTATTCCTTAAGGGAGAAAATTCGTTCGGTAATGTCACTTGAGCAGCCTTCTGGAATGAATTATGCTCGTAACTCGGGGGTCCACTGTAGTATATTATTATATACATATTATTATTATATTATACTATTGTTATTATTATTATTATTATTACAATATAAATAATTTGGAATTTTTATTCACACAAAAAATAGAAGATTTACTGTTATGCAAACTACTGCATTATTGTAATAATTGTATTAGTATTAATAACCCATTCATGACTGCATATTGGAATGGAGGTGACGTCATTTGTTTACTCTTGAACATAACCAAAGAATCAAACATTTCTGCTACTTTGAGGTCAATTTCAAGGTACTTTTCGTCGTGAAACCAATCAAAATCATATCTATTTCCGTAATATATCTTCCATTCTATCAAATGAGACCAAAAAAATGAGAGTACAACCATAAAAACCATACGAAAATACCGAAAATACCACTCAAGTGAGGCTAATGCCTTAGAAGTGAACTCCGTTATTTATGGTCTGTTTTCTTTCATTTTTGGTGCACGTTAAGAAGCATCTTTCCATTATACATTGCCCAAGTTTCAATAAGATAGTCCAACAAACAACTGAGATCCAATTCCCTAGATCAAGAGCAAGAGCCCCTCATCAGTGTCAAGGAACCTCCCTTGAGGCCCGCTTGCATCTGGAAATTTCGCTCGTGTCTGGAAGCAAAAAATCGACCGAGCGACTGCTCATATCTGGAAAAACTCGCATGTGGATGCACTCGTAAGTGGAGGTTCCACTGTATTCATCTTTAACTTTGAAAAAGTTCCTGTATTGCTTGTGCACCTTTTCCTTAATCATCATTGTAATTATTTGAGATACAGTGAACCCCCGAGTATCGGCCAACTCGTGTTTCGTTCGCTTTTTTTTGCCCAATTTTGGCCCGACTATAGGTCATTTCCGTGTTTCGGCCGCCTCCCCGCACAGGCATTGTGAGCCAGTCTAGCTTCGTTAACCACTGAGTGAACATTACATTTCACAATAAATTCATTGTGTTTTGTGCTTGTTTATTGATTGTGACTGTGAAATAAGCCACCATGGGCAGGGAAGTGTTCTTGGCCCACTTCTCTTTCTCATTTACATAAACGACCTACCAAATGCATCTCAACTACTCAAACCCATACTATTTGCAGATGACACTACATACGTCTTCTCTCACCCATGCCCAGTCATACTAGCCAACACTGTAAATGGTGAATTACAGAAAATATCTACCTGGATGATGACTAACAAGCTTACTCTCAATGTTGATAAAACCTATTTCATTCAGTTTGGGAAAAGAACTACAAATGTTCCACTTAACATAATGATAAACGGATCACTTGTCACAAAACTCACAGAGGGAAAATTCTTAGGAATCCACCTTGACAGTGGCCTCAAATTTCAGACACACATACAACAAATTTCCAAGAAAGTCTCCAAGACCGTAGGAATACTATCCAAGATAAGGTACTATGTTCCACAACCAGTTCTCCTTTCCCTGTATCACTCACACATTTACCCCTATCTCACCTATGGAATCTGCACATGGGGTTCAACAACAATAAATCATCTCAGACCATTAATAACACAACAAAAGGCTGCAGTCAGAATGATAAATTCCCACTCCAGACAACATACTCCACCAATATTCAAAAGTCTAAACTTACTCACCATACAAGACATCCATACTTTCTACAGTGCCTATTACATACATAGATCACTAAACTCAAATATTAACCCACCACTCAAAATTCTCCTTACCAACCTTAACAGGACACATGAACATAGCACACGGCACAGATCACTCTTCGATGTTCCCCGCATCCACCTCACACTATGCAAAAACGCAATTCACATTAAAGGCCCAAAAATTTGAAATTCATTACTTATGATTACCAAAGAAATCCTGTCTGTACATCAATTCAAAACTCTGCTAAAAAACCACATACTCACCCAAAACTAAATATACAATACTTAACATTACCTACAAAGTTAATAAATCACTTTCTTCTGCGTCAAAATAACATTATTCACTGTGTTAGTCCCCTAGCCTCAAAACTCCTTACATAATTCCTCAAAGAACAATAATTTCTCTAACATAATCTAGTACAAATGTTGAAACTTGTATCTCATACATGTATAAACCTGTTATAATTAATGCAACCTAATCTAACTTTGTTCCTACAACATTGCCAAATAAAGAAATCCATTCTCATGTACTCTTGTGCTCCTTGTAACTCATCTAATGACAATATAAACTGTTATTGCAACACAAATAATTGATTTGATTTGTTTGATCTGATTTAATAAATTGCATTACTACATATTATAAAACTGTAATGCTTCAAAATTGTTATATTCAAATTACAGTGGTACCTCGACTTACGATGGTCCCCAAACTCACCCTTTTATGTAAGTTTATTTTTTTAAATGCTTTTGTAAGTGTAATTTTGGGGGTCTAAAAGGACTAGTCTATTTTACATCATTTCTTAAGGGGATAAATTTGTTTGGTAATGGCACTTGAACAGTATTCTGGAATGAAAAAATATCGTAAGTCGAGGTACCACTGTATGTTCAAATTTCATAGCTTAAATACTCAACTATACTTATATTGTAAATTGTTTATTATAATTTTTACCACTTAGTTTTAAGTTAATTTTAAGTTTGCCCACAATGCTCTGCATATTAGGGGCTTTTGGCATGTACACCCCATTCTTATAACCCATTGTACGTCTTTGTATCATGTCACAATAAACTATTATTATTATTATAAAGAAACTTCATAGTGGCAGCCCTATGGTAAAGAAAGTGACAAACACGATAGAACTGAAGAAAGAAATTGTAGCAAAGTACCAAAGTGGAGGAGGAAGAGAGAGGGAAGAATGTGCCTTCTTCAGTGATTCAGTGATTAAAGAAATTGTAGCAAAGTACCAAAGTGGAGGAGGAAGAGAGAGGGAAGAATGTGCCTTCTTCAGTGATTCTACGATATGTATGATACTAAAGCAGCACGAGTCGATAAAGCCAGCGATAAAGTGTAGGATTAACAGTGTAGCAAGTGAGTTAAACGATTAAGTGATAGAAAAATGATGACACGAAACTTAACTCCATTGTTGTTTGAGGTAGTAATATAGGGGCACTGAGACCAAGCCACCCTCTGCTAATATCTCTTGCAAGGCAAGTGTAAATATTTCTTATTTATAGTGTAAATATTTCTTATTTATAAATTAAAGTGTAAATATTTCTTATTTATAAATTAAAGTGTAAATATTTCTTATTTATAAATTATGTACATTGTTTCAGTATGAATTAGTGGTGCTGGTGCTGGTGCCTCCACCACCAGCAATGTATGTATGGGATATGGTCAGTGGCCCTTATAAACCCAACAACACTACCGCCAGTTCCCTCATACATAATGACATTTTATTCATTCTAGAGTATATATCATGTTTCTTTGTTATTAATATTGTTTATTATGTCATATTAGATGAATTGTGATAGATAAATAAGCCGTAGATTTATATTAGTGTCGTATTGAAGGGCTATCTTGTAGTGCCTCCAAACAAACTCTTCTGCCTCTCTCATATGCCAACAAGTCTTCAATAAAGGTAAAACTGATTCAAATGTTCATTTATCCATTAAAATTAGTGCTTTATATTTATTTCTCATTGTTTTCTGTATGTAAAACTAGTATTTATTCTTTAAAAAATAAATTTTTGGTGAATATTTTTGGGTGGAAACGGATTAATTGTAGTTACATTATTTCTTATGGGAAATATTAGTTCGACTTTCGGCCAGTTCGAGATGAGGCCTAGCTAATGGAACGGATTACGGCCGATACTCGGGGGTCCACTGTACTTTCGTACATTCCCTTCTTTGCCTCCATGGATGATGTTTTTTGTCTCCACAGATCCCTCAACTCACCACTCGCCTTTTTTCCTTCATCAATTCTATGGTTAACCTCATCCTTCATAAACCCATCTGCTGACAAGTCAACTCCCAAATATCTGAAAACATTCACTTCTTCCATACTCCCTCTCTCCAATGTGATATCCAATTTTTCTTTAACTAAATCGTTTGATACCCTCATCACCTTACTCTTATCCATGTTCAGTTTCAACTTTCTACCTTTACACACCCTCATATTTATGTTAATTTATTCTACTGTGGGGTGTATTTATCAAGTTTATATGTTACGTATATAATTTTGAAAAAATATCAAGATGAATTAATGAAAATGTCTATATTAATGTAATATACGACATTTAATGTGCCTTAGTGTGTTTATTATTGCGTTTTATTATCATTATTAACCCTTTGACTGTTGCAACCCTCAATCCTGAGTGCTCTCCTGTTGTCGCAAAATTTAAAAAAAATAAATAAATTATTTTTTCTTATGAAATGATAGAGAATCATTTCCCGATGGTAAAGACACCAAAAGTTTGAAATTTGATTGAAAACTCACGGAATTAAGCTCAGCAATATATATATACGCATCGGCAATTTCGTCGAATTTGAGCCCTATTTTCGGTAAATTCCATTCTTCCAGTTGACCAAACTCATAGATATTTCTTTAGAACTCCATTTGTTCTATCGATTGAGTACAAGAAACCACCAATTTATCGATTTCAACTACCCAATAAAGTGATCAGAAATTGGCAATTTGGCCAATTTCATGCAAAATAAAAAAGTTGTCAATTTCAAAATAGGGTCAAGAATAAACAATGCAGACATTCCTGGCACTAAAATAAGATGTTATCTGTTCATTAGTCACATCTTTAGGCCCTCTTATATTACTTTTGCTTTCTATTTTGATTTTTTATTCACATAAAAAATAGAAGATTTACCGTTATACAGACTATTGCATTATTGTAAAAATAGTATAAATAATATCAGTGCACTTGTGAAAGAATATTAGACTCACCAATTGATGTATATTGGACGCATGGCGTGATTTGTTTACTCTTGAACATTTGCAAAAATCGAACATTTCTAGTACTTTGAGCTCAATTTCAAGGTCGTTTTCATCATAAAACTAATCAAAATCATCTATTTCTGTAGTATGTTGTCCATTCTATCAAATGAGACCATAAAAAAGAGAATACAACCATAAATACTATACGAAAATACACCTCAAAGTCGGCATTTTAATCCAAAAAAATGGTCGGAGTTTTTTTTCTCTCATTATGTACTGCGTGCTGCAGGATTTTTTTTATACTGCGCACACTGACCACACAGACCCATTCTCTCATATGTGGGCCTACCAGCTTTCTCCCGTTTGATTTGAAGCCGCTAGAATTTAGGCGTATTGATACGTCCGAAACAGTGGCTCGTAAGACGTATACAATGGACCCCCGAGTTTCGTAAACCTCGGAAATTGTACAATTATGTAAGTATAATATTGTAAGTTCATGTGGAAGTGTATTTTTGGGGGTCTGAAATAGACTAACCTACGTGACATTTTTCCTTAAGGGAGTAAACGTTCGGTAATGGCACTTGAGCAGACTTCAGGAGTGAAGTTTTTACGAAACTCGGGGGTCCACTGTATATACGACCGAAACAGTCAAAGGGTTAATATGGCGTCTTCGAGACTAATAAGACACTTAGATGTGTACGTGCATGCCAGCAGTGTGTAAGTTTACTTAGGTACAGGTATATACAGTGGACCCCCGGATTACGTCATTATTTCATTCCAGAATGCTGTTAAAGTGCCGTTACCGAACGAATTTGTTCCCATAAGGAATAATGTAAATTAGATTAGTCCTTTTAGACCCCCAAAAATACACTTACATAATTGTTTGAGTTTGGAGCAGTACGTAATCTGGGGGTCCACTGTACATAAAATATTAAATAACTTTAAAACACTTGTAATTTTGGAAAGTTTACAGACATAATGGAGAGACGTGCTCAAGGAGAATGTAAACAAACCAGGTGGCGGGCGGTGACCATATTAAAAAGTCAGGTGGAGGGAGCCACATAGCAAGTTTTAAGTCATAATTTGAAATGTCCGTATTAGCAGAATGCCATAAGGCGAAATGTCGTAAGCGGGGCCATACTGTATATACAATGATACAATGTGCCTTGGTAAACAGGACAATTATGTAAAAGACGTTCGACTGTCAACAAAACTTACAGACAAGTTGCACAGAGCAGCATCAGGTGCCTCAATAGCTATGAGTTAGTCTTTTATGGCCAATACGAAAATGTGCAAGAAGTGTTTCTCAAACATGAAAACTATGAAAAGAAGCTGATCAAGAACCCAACTGTGGCATAATCAAGAATAATTTGTTCTTTAACCTTGGCCAATGATGTTGCAATTAATCCCAGATGCTCTTAGACAAAACTGGAAAAGTCAGAACAGGGTCAATTCTGGTGAGAAATAGACAAGCCCTGGACTGCGGATCATGCAGAAGAGTCTGCAAGTTGGTTGCCCTGGACACTAGAATGACTAGGAATCCAGAAAAAGTCTATGTCTTTATGTCTTCTGAAGAAGTGACACAGCCAGCATTGAATGCGAAGGACGATCGGATAGGAGTCAAAGCTCTGAATAGCTTGCAATGTGCTCCAAGGTCTGAGACTATAATAAAAGCAGCAAGAAAAGAGGTAATATGAATGGCGACTGCAAGAAGCGCATATAACTGCTGTATAAACACACGAGAAATCCGGTAAGCATCCTGATGTTACGTTATCAGGAAAAACAGCTACATATCCAACACCACCAGAGGATGTAGAACTGCCAGTGTACAGAAGCACACGAGTACAATTGAAAATGATCAAGAAAGGAGTGCATGTCCATCTAAATTAAAACAAAATATTGTACGACTGAAGGCATAGGTGTTCAATTTAAGGGGAACATTTAAGCTTTCAGTTATTGGGGGAAAAAATATCGTATACGTACAAGGTGTTGCTCGTAAATCATTACATAAAAAGGGCCAACTCCTACACAAGTCTTGGACGAGTGTGGACTTCTTGCTCTTGCTTAAGCATCACTGACAAATCTTCCCCATTCTCATTTTTGGAGCTTGTCCAATTCGCCTGGTAACGAGGCCTTTGTATCCACGCAGCATGGAGAACAAAATGTACTAATACTAATGTAATTCCCACAATGCACAACAGGGGCCACGATTTTTTGTATACTGTACGTACTGACCGCACAGAAAAGTTATCTCAAGTATAGGCCTATCAGTTCACTTACGCCAAATTTGAAGTTGCTGGAATGTGTGTGTAGATTTACGTGAGGGACCCTGGCATCAATAATGTAAATCTCTCGGAACCAAGTTCCTATTTTTATTTGCACAGGGAACTTTTCTTCATTTTCTCTTCATTGCCCAGCTTTGGGCAATACTTCATTTCCCTGTATATCAGGAAGCAGAGCTCAATATGGACTACGCTGTCAGTGGCCATTAAAACTCTCAAAAAACAACAGAGTCCTAAATGTTAATGCTAATTTATAAAATCCATCCTTTCCCCAAAGAGTGAAGAGGTGTAATTACATTTTTTTTTTAAATTATATGCAAAACACAAAGTTAAATTCGAAAAAGTTCAAAGGAGTGCACCCAGACTGGAACCAAAACTAAAGAAAATGAGCCAAGAAGATAAACACAGATAGGGTATTTACCAGGAATGTAATTGCAGCATCTCCTCATTTAGCAACGTACTCGTTTACAGACGCCTCGGACTTACGAAGCGCTCTCTGACCAGTATTTATACCTATTCTTTTTATTTCCATATAGAGTACACAACTGCATATTATTATTATTATTATAATCAAATAGAAGCGCTAAACCACAGGGGTTATACAGCGCTGCAGGTTATTGTAGGATGCAGGGAGAGTGGGTTGTAAGAGGGAGATGGACGATTAGTAGGGTATGGAGTGCAAGATGACGGTGGATAGTGCAGGGGTGGAGGGTAGCAAGAGATCGAGGTAGAAGGGACTGAGGGAGGTGCTAGAGGTATAATCTTCAGAGTTTGTGTAGTAAGTCAGTTTCTGTCAAAAAGTCAATGAGAGAGTCAGGATTAAAGGAGGGTCCATCTGCAAGAAGGGAAGGTAAAGAAAGGGCCGCAGAGCGAAGACGTCGTTGGAGGTAAATTCTGCGTGCTCGTTGATAGAGTGGGCAGTCCAACAGGATATGTCGAACAGACACTGGAACCTGACAATGCTCACAGAGAGGGGCAGGGAGCCTCTCCAGAGATACCCGTGAGTAAGGCGAGTGTGG
>WNWK01011571.1:23266-63892 GCA_009830355.1 Cherax destructor
CCCCATGACACATACACCCATTCTGACAACTCGTCTTGGAGCGACACACGTTTCCTTCCTGTCAGGTCTTCCCTGATCTATTACAGTACTTTCCCTCCTATTCCTGCCTGCTTCTTTAGTTTTTCAACTAATATCTTGTGTGGAACTCTGTTGAAAGCCTTCTTTCAGTCCAAGAATTATTATAATCAAATAAAGTGCTAAACCAACAAGGGTCATGCAGCGCTGCAGAGCAGAAAATAGTGCCGGGGCTATAAACAGCTAGATGGAGAGGGGATCAGAGGTGAGGGGAGAAAAGGGCTGGAAGGGATGCTAAGGGCTATGTGTCAAACTTCATATAGTAAAGCAGTTGCTGATAAAAAGTCAAAAAGTGATCGTAAGTCAAAGGCTGGACCGTCTGCAAGAAGGACCAATATCCTAGCCCCCCTTAAATCAGGGATAATAACAGACAGCACTACAGACCACTACCCCACCTTCCTCTTAACAAACATTAGTAAACCACCCCTAGAATACACCAAAGTTTCATTTAGACTCCATGACGAGGCCTCAATAAATTACTTCACAGCAGAGCTAGAGACTGTTGACTGGGCTATAGAATTCCCCAACACCAAGGGTATCGATGATTGGACAGACAATTTTCTTAACAAATTACTTAGACTATACAACAAACATTGTCCTATAAAAATGAAACAGATTACGAATAAACGGCTAGGTTGCCCATGGCTAACTAACAGCTTACTAAAATCCATTAACAAGAAACATCAATATGAAAAGCAATATAGACGGGGATTCATACATAAAGATTTTATTAAACACTATTCATCAGTTCTCACCAAACTAATAAAAAAGCCAAACAATTGTACTACAGCAGATTCACTGAAACAAGAGGAGATATAAAAAAGACCTGGAAAACACTCTCACAGATTATGGGCACCCACAAACTAAAAAAAACTAGGGATATTGTCCTAACTAAACCAAATGAAACACCACTACAGCCTATTGATACAGTAAACAAAATAAATGACTTCTTCTCAACCATAGGATCAAATCATGCCAGTAAAATCCCAGATACCAACGCCCGAGCAAGTGATTACCTAGATGGGAATTTCCCATCCTCTTCTATCTTGCACCTACTGAGCCCACTGAAGTCACCATGATAATCAAGTCACTTAAAAATAAATCAGGGAATCTGTCTCAAGTCCCACCATTATTATACAAGCGAGCCGCTCATGTCCTTTCACATGCTATTTCATTACTTATTAAGAAATCACTAGAAACTAGCACTTTCCCGACACTACTCAAAACAGCAAGGATTACACAAATACACAAAGGTGGTGATCCCACAGACGTAAACAACTACAGGCCAATATCAAACTTACCGTTGCTATACAAAATCTTCGAGAAACTTGTGTACAATAGATTATACTCGTTTATAACGACGCAAAGCATACTCAACCCCTGCCAATTTGGCTTCAGAAAAAAAAAAAAAAAAGCACTAACGATGCAATCGTAAAAATGATAGACCTGCTTTACACAGCACTCGAAAATAAGGAATATCCATTAGGACTTTTTATTGACTTAAGGAAAGCTTTTGACACAGTAAACCACAGCATCCTACTTCACAAACTTGACCACTATGGTATAAGAGGTCATGCACTTGCATACTTCAAATTCTACCTTACTAATAGGTATCAGTATGTCACCATTAAAGACACAACCTCCTCGACACGACCACTTGATACTGGAGTACCACAGGGAAGTGTCCTTGGTCCCCTGCTCTTCCTCTTATACATCAATGATCTACCCAATGTATCACAACACCTGAAACCAATACTCTTTGCTGACGACACAACTTATGTCATCTCCCACACAAATCTTGAAACGCTCGACACCATTGTTAACGATGAATTACTGAAAATATCTACATGGATGACAACCAACAAACTTACACTCAACACTGATACGACCTTCTATATTATGTTTGGTAACAGAGCAGGTGATGCACAATTAAACATTAACAAAGAAAGTGTCCAAAACTGTGGGGATCCTCTCTAAGATACGTTACTATGTACCACAATCAGCCCTACTCACACTATACTATTCACTCATCTATCCCTACCTCACATATGCCATTTGTGCTTGGGGATCAACAGCAGCAAGACACCTAAAATTAATAATAACCCAACAAAAAGCCGCAGTAAGAATTATCACGCAATCCAACGCTAGGCAACACCCCCTCCCCAACACTCTTCAAAGACCTAAACCTACTCACTGTTCAGAACATCCATACTTACTACTCTGCTATCTACATTTATAGAACCATAAATACCAACTTTAACCCTGAACTAAAACTCTTTCTTGACAGTTGTGACAGGACCCATAGACATAATACCAGACACAAACATCTCTTTGACATTCCCCGTGTCCGACTAAATCTATACAAAAATTCAATGTACATAAAAGGGCCTAAAATCTGAAACTCCCTGCCTGAAAACTCTAGAACTGCAGACACAACCTCCATTTTCAAAAGCACCGTTAAAAAACATCTTATCTCACTTACCTGTAGCTAACCACATGAAAATTACTTTATCTTGCACATATCCACAACAAAATTACACTTATTGATATCTGTGATTCCCCCTTAATTTTGCACATGACTGTAGCCAAAATTCTAATACAACTATTGCTTCATAATTTTTAAACAGGGGGATTACCAACAAACCCTTGGCTGTCTTCAAGCAGGCACTGGACAGGCACCTAAAGTCGGTACCTGACCAGCCAGGCTGTGGTTCGTACGTTGGACTGCGTGCGGCCAGCAGTAACAACCTGGTTGATCAGGCTCTGGTCCAACATGAGGCCTGGTCACAGACCGGGCCGCGGGGGCGTTGACCCCTGGAATTCTCTCCAGGTAAACTCCAGGTAAGTTTGCCTAAGACACTCCAATATAGAAACTGTATCATGCCAACACGTCACCATTTCCATTAATATATAAACTAATTGTTAAATTCTATAATTTTTGTACTATCTCAATTTTATAAACCTAGTTAATCACTACAATTACCTAACCTTAATACCAGTATAATCATTGTACAGAGTGAGTTTGCCTGATTTACTCCAATATTGGAGCAAACCTAGTATTAAGTCTGCCCGAAATGTCTAGCATGCCCAGGCATGCTAGACATGCTAACGGCCATCTTTGTAATTACAGTCCTTAGTTCTTAAAATGTAAAACACACATTGTAATTTTTACAGTGAAATAAATCAATTTAAATTTGAATTTGGTAGGGCGTCGGCGTCGGAGGTAAATTCTGCGAGCTCGCTGGAAGTGAGGAGCCGAAATAGGGACCCAACAAACCTCACAGAGAGGAATAGGGTGTCATTCCATGAGATACCCATGGGTAAGGCAAGTATGGCCGATGCAGAGACGGGAGAGCACAGTCTCCTGAGTACAGCAACGGTGGTAAGACGATGGCCACAAACCTAAAAGCAGTTTAATGGTGCATGTCCGACCACCGTTGTTACCAACGGCCGCGAAGACGGGCAGAGATGACTGTAAAATAATCTCTGAATGGAAAACCTCTATAGGAAACCAGAAGATCATGTACCGCGGACTGCGCAGCAGCATCCGCCTGTTCATTGTCATGTACATCAACGTGTCCAGGGACCCAACAGAAAATGATGTCTTTGTTTTTGCTAGCCACATAGCGCAACCAAAGCTGAATACGAAGGACCAATGGATGAGAGGAATCAAAATGTTTAATGGCCTGTAAATCGCCGAGGGAATCTGAAATGATCACAAACGCTGAAGGAGACATATGTAATACGGAAAAGTGCTATGAGGATGGCATACAACTCAATGGTAAAAATACTAACTGAGTCTAACAAATGACCCCGGACAACATCGTCAGGAAACACCGCTGCGAACCCAACACTGTCAGAAGATTTAGAACCATCTGTATAAACAGAGACGGCATGAGCATGCGACCGAAAGTGATCAAGAAAAAGAGAACAAGAAGCAGCCGTAGGAATCTCCCAAGGGGTAAGGAAAAAAGCAGACGCTACATGAACATACAAGGGAGGCAACTGGAGAGAAGACCGGAATGAGTGAAGACGAAGAGAAATCAATCTGAGACCAATCTACACGTTGAAGGAACACAAAGGTCATGAGAGCGGACAAAGTAACGAAGGCAGTGAGAATCTCGACGATCGGCTAAGGAACATTCGCCTCACCAAAGAGGCTTTCAACAGGGGGATGAACGAAAGAGACCAAGACATAAATGTAGACCCTAATGAAGAAGGGGACCTAACTTAGAAAGAGTTGTAGGATAAGCCGCAGAATAGACTTGGTCGTCATAATGCAGCTTGGACAAGACTAGGGTAGAATGCAAACGGAACGATGCGCAAGAATTTTAAGGAGATTCAGCCGACCATGGCAAGCTGCCTTCAAAAGAGGAAATGTGAGGTTTTCATGTCAACCGGCAACTTGACCGTATCACATTCTGGAATACGTGAGCCGTGCAAATACAATGGAATATCTGGGACAAGAGGACGTCTAGTGAAGGTAATGAAATGGGTTTTCACACTAGAAAATTTAAATCCATGAGAAGTGGCCCAATGGGAAACACGGCCAATCGTATCCTGAAGGTAGGCCGCTACCAGGCGACAGTCAGCGCCTGCATAAGCTATAGCAAAGTCATCCACATAAAGTGACGACCAAATATGCGATGGAAGAAAGGAAGGTAGGTCATTTATAGCTAAGAGAAAAAGGGTAATGCTACGGACACAACCTTGTGGGACTCCCTCGGCCTGAACAAAGTCTGAAGAAAGCGAGGCGGCGCCAACACGGACACGAAAATGTCTTTCAGATAAGAAAGCAGCAAGGAAGGTTGGTAGATTACCGCGGATGCCTAAGGAGTGGGTCTGGGCTAAGATGTTATACCTCCAAGTGGTGTCATTCATATGCCTTCTCGAGATCAAAAAAGACTGCTAGGACGAAGTGTTTATTAGCAAAGGCATTTTACACATACGTATCTAAGTGGAGCAAGGGGTCCAAAGTAGAGTGGCCCTTGTGAAAGCCATATAGGCGAGTATTAACCAATCATTCCATCACCTTGCAGACTACACTGGTCAGAGCAATGGGACAATAGTGAGAGGTACCAAGCCATGGAGTGCCTGGTTTGCGAAAATGTAGTACAATGGCAGATTTCCATTGTTCAGGGAGAACCCCTAACGGCCAAACAAGATTGAAAAGATGCAAAAGGAGTGTAAGGGCTGTAGAATCCAGATGCTGTAACATATGGATATGAATATCATCGGGCCCGGCTGCCAATGACTGGCAAGCGGAATGTGTGGACTCTAGCTCTAAGAGAGTAAAAAGTACATTATACGGCTCCATTCTATTAGAAGAGAAATCCAAGGGTGACTGCTCCCTGGCAGACTTAAGAAGCGAGAAACATGGGACAGATGTGAAGCCCTTGGGAGACACGGACAAGATAGTTTCCGATTTTCATGGCAACTTCAAGGAGTTCTGCAACGCTAACACCGGAGCGTACTTGCCACACAACTTCCTTACCTTCTTCCAAACTGCACACATAGGGGGTAACAGTAGAAACGTAATCTTGCCAATAAGTGCGTTTAGCATCGCGTATGACGTGGTGAAAGACTGCCCTTGCCAGCTTAAAATCCAAAAGACGATCCGCGGTCTAATTATATCGATAACAGCCCCTTGCACTGCACGGGCACACGCAGGAGACCACCAAGGCACGCATGTCTGAGAATGCCTGCCTGAGGTTTGATGAATAAAACGTGATGCTGCAGTCAAAACTAAGGTCGAAAACTGATGCACCAGATCATCAATAGAATATGAAGAAGGGTCCCCACAAAAAGCGGTAAGATGAGAGTATAAGTCTCAATTCGTGCGTCCAGATTGCCAACGAGGGCTACGAGGTGGTCGGGAATATGTAGTAGAAGTAAGAATAAAAGGAAAGTGATCACTGTCGTGCAAATCCGGGAGAGCAGACCAAGCGTAATCAAGGGCAATTGACGAGGAACAGATAGAAAGATCGATGCAAGAGAGAGACTGAGTGCGAGAGTCAAAATAGGCGAGAGCACCCGTATTTAAAACATGAAGAGGATGAGAAGTGAGAAGAGTTTCCAACTGATCACCACGAGTATCACAGTGGGACCCTTCCCAAAGATGATGATGAGTGTTAAAATCACTGAACAACAAGATGGACGGCGACAGAGAAGAGATCAAGAACGCATCATCCGAGATACAGAATGCACGGGAAGGGGAGAAATATAGAGAGCAAACTGTATACTACCTGTGCAAATAAATACAGGCTGCAGTATAATGCAGCTGAGAATGAACAAAGACCTGTTGAAACAGTATACCAACGTGCCCAAGAAGCGCACTCTCATTAACAAGTTTCATCAGTAAAGGGATCAGAAGAATGCAACAGCACATAGCCCGAAACGGGACGAATAACTGCTGAACGAAATTTAGACTCTTGTAACACGACACATACTGGGGAAAACTGGGAAAGCAACACCTGGAGCTCTCTCCGATTACCCCTAAGACCAGTAATATTCCATTGTAAATAAGTCATTATTCACAAAGATTGGTATGCCAACAATGAGAAGTGATATAATCTACGGGCTAGTAGGGTCAGTGAAGTCAATGTGTGGAGGCAACAGAAAGCGTGTAAGCAAGGAGGAATCGGAATGCTGTGAAGGAAAAGATTGCTGCGAGGGTCGTGAAAAATAAGAAGGGGCATAAGGAGGCGCACTGGTGTCCATCGAGGGTTTCGACACCGCAATATAGTCGGAGAATACATCAAGTGTTTCAGTGTACAAGAAAGATGCCGATACCATGACTTCAGCGACAGGTGAGGTAGAGCAAGAAGCTATCGGGGAGACTATGGAGGGAACCAAAGAGGTCTGAGAGAGGAGGGGAGTATGAACCTAGAGAGATGTGCCAGCGGGGACAGAAGAGTCCTGTAGTGAGACAGGAGAGGAAAGAGGCTGGAAGGGGACTGGGGAAGAAGTTTGGGGAGGAACAGGAGAAAAGGGGACCACATGAGGGGGTGAACCTCCACCTTTGTGTGAGAGTTAGAAAGGGAGTGAGAACTAGGCACCGAGGCCGAAAAGGAGAACTGTTGGGGAATTGTAAACACCGAAGGAATGCGAAGAGACTTGGGCTTAGGAGACAGGTTCAACATCGCAGGTGATAGGCGCAAAGAAGGTGCAGGCATGCAAGGCCTTGCAGATGGAGAAACTAACGGGCGAGATGAAGCAGTAGAAGTAGGAAGAGGTAAGGAGGTGGGGGTTTCAGAGGGTAAAACCACCAAAGAATTAGAGACGGGGTGACCCTGGAAGACATGGCACCAGAGGAGCTGGTAGGCGGGGGAACCGCCAAGGTCTCCTAGCTACCAAATGCATCTCAACTACTCAAATTCATACTATTTGCAGATGACACTACATCCGTCTTCTCTCACCCAAGCCCAGTCACACTAGCCAACACTGTAAATACTGAATTACAGAAAATATCTACCTGGATGATGACTAACAAGCTTACCCTCAATGTTGACAAAACCTATTTCATTCAGTTTGGGAACAGAGCTACAAATGTTCCACTTAACATAATGATAAACGGATCACTTGTCACAAAACTCACAGAGGAAAATTCTTAGGAATCCACCTTGACAGTGGCCTAAAATTTCAGACACATATACAACAAATTTCCAAGAAAGTCTCCAAGACCGTAGGAATACTATCTAAGATAAGGTACTATGTGCCACAACCAGCTCTCCTTTCCCTTTATCATTCACTCATTTACCCTATCTCACCTATGGAATCTCCGCATGGGGCTCAACAACAATAAATCACCTCAAACCATTAATAACACAACAAAAGGCTGTCTTCAAGCAGGCACTGGACAGGCACCTAAAGTCGGTACCTGACGAGCCAGGCTGTGGTTAGTACGTTGGACTGCGTGCGGCCAGCAGTAACAGCCTGGTTGATCAGGCTCTGATCCAACATGAGGCCTGGTCACAGACCGGGCCGCAGGGGCGTTGGCCCCTGGAACTCTCTCCAGGTAAACTCCAGGGAAACTCCAGTCCAAATGATAACAAATTCCCATTCTAGACAACATACTCCACCAATATTCAAAAGTTTGAACTTACTCACCATACAAGACATCCATATTTTTTACAGTGTTTATTACATACGTAGAACACTAAACTCAAATATTAATCCACAACTCAAAATTCTCCTAACCAACCTTAACAGGACACATGACCATAACACAAGACACAGATCACTCTTCGATGTTCCCCGCGTCCACCTTACACTATGCAAAAATGCAATGCACATTAAAGGCCCAAAAATTTGGAATTTATTACGTATGATTACCAAAGAAACCCAGTCTATACATCAATTCAAATCTCTGCTAAAAAACCATCTACTCACCCAAAACTAAATACCCACTACTTTACATTACCTACAAAGTTAATAAATAACTTTCCACTGCCTCAAAATAACATTATTCACTGTGTTACTCCCTAGCCTCAAAACCCCTTACATAGTTGATCAAAGAAAAATAATTTATCAAACATAATCTAGTACCAATGTTGAAACTTATACCTCATAATGTATAAACCTGTAATATATCATAATGTATAAACCTGTTATAATTAATGCAACCTAACCTAACTTTGTTCCTACAGCATTACCAAATAAAGAAATCCATCCTCATGTACCCTTGTGCTCCTTGTAACTCATCTAATGACCATATAAACTGTTATTGCAACACAAATTATTGATTTTATTTGTTTAATTTGATTTAATAATTTTATTAATACAAATAATAAATTATGTTGACATATAAAACTGTAAATGATCCAAAATTATAAAACTATTATGTTTCAAAAATGTCATGTTCAAATTATGTTCAAATTTCATAGCTTAAATACTCAACTATACTTATATTAAACTGTTTACTATAATTCTTACCATTTAATTTTAAGTTAATTTTAAGTCTGCCCACAATGCTCTGCATATTAGGGGCTTTTGGCATGTACACCTCTTGTAATCTCATAACCCATTGTAAATCTTTGCATCTTGTCACAATAAACTATTACTATTACTAAGGAACACAAGGAAGATTTCTTTGAAGGCGGAGCCGAAAGACAGCCATAGCATAACTAAGGCCATCGCTCTCCTTAAGATAACGGATTTCACGTTCATTAAGATAGACCTGACATCGGCAGGAAAAAGAAGGATGAGTTTCATTGAAATTAAGACAAGTGGGGGAAAGACTACAAGATGTATCAGCATGATCCATGGCACCGCAGATCGGGCACTCCACCGCAGACCTGCAGTATTCCACTGGATGTCCGAAGCGCAAACAATTTCGACACTGTTGGGGGGTAGGGACCACTTTACGGACCTCTAGGCGATGGCTTGTGATATAAACGGAGGACAGAAGTTCACGGCAGTTGAAGTTTAAGTGGGCGATGTTACTGGGAAAGCGCCTCCGCCCTTGAGAGAGCAGGACTTATGTATCCACTTTGAGAATCGGAAGGTCCTGAAGGGCTAATTGCTTTTAAATATCGTCGCCACAAGACAGAAAATCACACTGTACATTATTATAATCAAAAGACGCGCTAAACCACAGGGGTTATACAGTGATCACACTGTACAATGGTACGCTGTAAGACCACCGTACCACTACAAGAACTGGGAGTAGCGTGCTTGTGAACTGTGATAGAAACGTTATCAATGGAAGTAAGATGGGAAAGATCATGAGCTTGATCTGCATTCTGAACTGTAATGATGTGTGCACTGCTCAGAAGAGTAAAAGGATATATTTTGGCCAACGTGTCATAAAAGAGCTTTACCAATACTGTGGTCTGAAAGATAATCAGTCGGAGATGGTTGTAGGGAAAAGAATTTGGTCCACTGTGTACTTGTAAACATTGTGCGCAAAGGAAGTGGGTGGTGTTATTTCTGGGTGGAATGAACAGAAATTGAAGAACCGTCGTAAGCAAATGGTCTGGAACGTTTAGACATAGGACTGCAGGTGGTCTGACCCGAGGCAGGTGGGCAATCCGAAAACTGTCGCACCATATTTGGGGAAGCCAGACACATAGTTAAAGACGTGCAAGAGGCAGAGGCACTAGAAGAAACGAGCGGAGCCTTGGCACCTGGAGCAGGTGAAAAAGTGTCACCAGCAGGAAGTACA
This sequence comes from Cherax destructor, assembly GCA_009830355.1. NCBI lineage: Eukaryota > Metazoa > Arthropoda > Malacostraca > Decapoda > Parastacidae > Cherax > Cherax destructor. The sequence goes on from WNWK01011571.1 coordinate 33,507, forward strand.
GGGGTATGGGAAAAGTCTGGTGAATGGTCCAATAATGAAGCCGGGTCAGGACAGGATGCAGTAACAAAAAGGAGCCTGGGAGGAGGAGGGGGGTCACTGAACAAAGACTCCATGATAGTGGTACTTCTTTCTTATTATTATTTTAAATAAAAAAAGGAAGAAGGAAAGAAAAAAAGAAGAGGGACTGTGGAGGGAGAGTTACTAGAAGGTATGAAAGGGCCGTAAGTTCCCCCTCTCATCCAAGAGGACCTCGAGACCGCCAGCAGTGCAGATGCAGCATGGAACCCGTGTCATACCTTACCCTTCACGCCAGTAAACCAGCGCTCCGGGATAGCAACTTCACATCTACAGAGCCACTTCGGCGGGCAAAAGAGAAGGCGGTCGAATTCCCACCACAAAGAATACATCCTTTGGCTGCCACCTCCCAGAACTGAGAAGCAGTCTCTGGAGATACACCCGTCACCTGCAGGACACCCCACCACACCACCTGGAAATCCGGGAAGGGAGTAGGGTGCCTCCAGATGATCCAGATTCCAGGGCAAACTACACCATTTCTGAGGAACCCCATGGAGTGGGATAAACCCCGACACACTTTCCCTTACCTAGAAACCATAATGCCAGAGGGAAGGACCCCAGAGGCTACACACAGGATGGGGAAAAGGGAGGGATGGGAGGAGGAGGAGGAGGAAAGAGAAAGAAGGGATGGGGAGGATGTGATAGGGAAGAGGGGATTGGGGGTAACTAGGTTCAGGCTGAGGAAGGAGACCAAAAGGTCTAATTCTTCACCTCATCCTTGGTTGTGTGCAGGGTGCCCAGCACTTGCTGGTGCACCCTACCATCTTGGTTTTCTGGGAGCCTCTCTGTCTCCACTGTGAATACCTTCCTGAATCTTGATCTGAGCTCTTCACCTACTTCCTGGTCGTTCTCTGTGAGCTCCCCTCCTTCCTCAACCTGAATACCTGATCCTTGACTGTTGTTTTCCTCCTGATGTGGCTGTATAACAACTTTGATGCTATGTCATTCTCGTTTTGACACTGGGCTTCTCTCTTTATCCATCCATATTCATTTCTGGCTCTTCGACTCAACTCCATATTTTCCTGGATCCTTTGCCTTTTATACTTTTTCCATACTCTTGCACACTTGGCTTTGGCCTCTTCACACCTATTGATAAACCATGGTCTCTCTCTGATCTTCCCGTTGTTTCTGTCGCCCTGTGAGTGTGTACTCCCCTATTTGTGGTTGCAGGGGTCGATACTCAGCCCCTGGCCCCGGCTTTTCACTGATCGTTACTAGGTCCTCTCTATCCCTGCTCCATGAGCATTATTATACCTCGTCTTAAAGCTGTATGGTTCCTGCCTCCACTACCTCACTTGCCAGACTATTCCATTTCCTGACAACTCTGTGACTGAAGAAATACTTCCTAACATCTCTTTGACTCATCTGAGTCTTCAACTTCCAATTGTGACCCCTTGTTTCTGTGTCCCCTCTCTGGAACATCCTGTCTCTGTCCAACTTATCTATTCCCCGAAGTATTTTGAATGTCGTTATCATGTCTTTTCTATCCTCCAGTATCGTCAGGCCGATTTCCCTTAACCTTTCTTCGTAGGACATTTGTGTGTGTGTGTGTGTGTGTGTACTCACCTAGTTCTAACTTAGTGGTGGTTGCAGGGGTCGATTCACAGCTCCTTGCTCTGCCTCTTTACTGGTCGCTACGAGGTCACCTTTCCTGTTCCATGAGCTTTATCATACCTCTTCTTAAAGCTATGTATGGATCCTGTCTCCACAACATCACTTCCCAGACTATTTCACTTCCTGACAAATCTATGACTGAAAAAATAATTCCTAACATACCTGTGATTTATATGAGTCTTCAACTCCAATTTTGACCCCTTGTTGCTGTGTCCCATCTCTGGAACATCCTGTCTCTGTTCATCTTGTCAATTCCTCTCAGTATTTTATGTCGTTATCATATCCTCCCCTATCTCTCCTGTCCTACAGTGTCGTCAGGTCTATTTCCCTTAACCTCTCCTCGTAGAACATGCCCCTTAGCTCCGGGACTAGTCTTGTTGTAAATCTTTGCACTTCCTCTAATTTCCTTAGATGCTTGGCTAGGTGTGTTATCTAAACTAGTGCTGCATACTCCAATGTAGGCCTGACATTCATGGTGTACAGGGTTCTGAACGATTCCTTACTGAGATGTTGGAATGCTGTTCTTAGGTTTGCTAGGCGCCCATATGCTCCAGCAGTTATTTGGTTGATGTGCGCCTCAAGAGATGTGCCCGGTGTTATACTCACCCCAAAGATCCTTTTCCTTGAGTGAGGTTTGTAGTTTCTTTTCCCCTTGGACTGTACTCAGTCTGCAGTCTTCTTTGCCCTTCCCCAATCTTCATGACTTTGCACTTGGTGGGATTGAACTCCAGCTTCTGGACCAGGCCTGCAGCCTGTTCAAATCCCTTTGTAGTTCCACTTGGTCCTCCTCCGATTGAATTCTCATCAACTTTACATCATCTGCAAACAGGGACACTTCCGAGTCTATTCCTACTGTCATGTCGTTCACATGAACCAGAAACACCACCAGTCCTAGGACTGACCCCTGTGGAACCCCACTCGTCACAGGCGCCCACTCTGACACCTCGTCACATACCATCACTCGCTGTCTTCCTGACAGGTATTCCCTGATCCATTGCAGTGCCTTCCCTGTTATACCTGCCTGGTCCTCCAACTTATGCACTAATCTCTTGTGTGGAACTGTGTCAAAACCCTCTTACAGTCCAAGAAAATGCAATCTACCCACCCCTCTCTCTCTTGTCTTACTGCTGTCACCGTGTCATAGAACTCAAGTAGGTTTGTGACACAGGATTTCCCCTCCCTGAAACCGTGCTGGTTGTCATGTGTGTGAGCGCGCACATGCATGCGTGCCTACCTGCCTGCACGCACGCTTACGTATATGTGGTTGCAGGGATTGAGCTATGTTTTGATCATGCCTCAACCACCTCCTCCTCCAGATTGTTCAACCTCCTGACTAGTCTTAAGACTGAAAAAAAAAAAACTTCCTAACATCCTTGTGACTCATCTGTATTTTGAACTTCTAACTGTGCCCTCGTGTTCCTGTTCCCCGTGTCCCAAACAATTTGTCCACTTTATCAATTCCTCTCAGTGTTTGTACTCTATCACATCACCCTAGTCCTTTCCTATAGTGTCATCAGGTTTACTACCCTTAACCTCTCTTAATAAGACACCTTATAGCTCTGGGACTGTCTGCACTTTCTCAAATTTCTTGACATGTTTGACCAGGTGTGGGTCCCTGGTTTACAGCAGGTTGCTCCTGCCTGTCCCAACTACTGGACCACTATGACAAGGTCCTGGATGCACTAGAGGATAAACAAAATGCAGATGTAGTATACACAGACTTTGCAAAAGCCTTCGACAAGTGTGACCATGATGTAATAGCACACAAAATGCGTAATAAAGGAATACCAGATAAAGTTGGTAGATGGATCTATAACTTCCTAACAAATAGAACACAAAGAGTAATAGTAAACAGAGTAAAGTCTGAGGCAAGGTGGCTACAGTGAAAAGCTCTGTTCCACAAGGCACAGTACTCGCTCCCATTCTGTTCCTCATCCTCATATCTGACATAGACAGGGATGTAAGTCACAGTACCGTGTCTTCCTTTGCAGATGACACCCGAATTTGCATGACAGTGTCATCCATCGAAGACACTGCAAGACTCTCAGCGGACATCAACCAACTCTTTACATTGGCCGCAGAAGTTCAGTGAAGAGAAAATTCAGTTACTCTGATATGGAAAACTTGAGGAAATTAAAACTATCAGTTTATACAACAAATTCCAACAACACAATAGAGCAAAAAACTAATGTGAAGGACCTGAGAGTGATAATGTCAAGAGGACCTCACTTTCAAAGACAACAACGTATCTGCTGCATCTGCTAGAAAAATTATAGGATGGATAATAAGAACCTTCAAAACTAGGGATGCCAAGCCCATGATGATTCTCTTCAAATTGCTTATTCTCTCTAGGCTAGAATACTGCTATGCACTAAAGGTACCTTTCAAGGCAGGCAAAATTGCTGACCTGGAGAGTGTAGAGAACCATGAGTGTAGAGAACCATGAGTGTAGAGAACCATGAGTGTAGAGAACCATGAGTGTAGAGAACCATGAGTGTAGAGAACCATGAGTGTAGAGAACCATGATTTGGCAGGGTGCTGTGCACCCACTTAAAACCTATTGCACACCTCTAGGTGGTGCATGCACCAGAGAGTGACCTGGCTGAGAATCACAACCATAATTTTCAAAGTGTCTTTGCACAGAGGTAAAAGCCAGGATGGTGGTCATGGGCAAGCTGCAGTTGGATGTATACTAAGGAGGGACGTTGGAGATATACAAAACCAATCCTCAGGATGGGTTTTGTATATCTTGTGATTTAGTTCAGTTCACCCTTAAGAGTTAATTCAACTAAATCACAAGATCCTCCCTGAGCAATGTTCATGATTAACCCTTTCAGGGTCCAAGGCCATTTTTGGAAGGGGTGCGCCAGTGTCCAAGAATTTAAAAAAAAAATCTTATTTTTTCTTATGAAATGGTAAAGAATCTTTTTCTGAAGGTAATAAAACAAAAAGTACGAAATTTGATTGAAAATTGACGAAATTATGCTCTCGCGAATTTTGATGCGTCAGCGATATTTACGCATCGGTGATTTTGCCAACTTTGACTCCCATTTTAGGCGAATTACATTATTCCAGTCGACCAAATTCTTTGATATTTCACTAGTATTACTTCTATTCTATCGATTGAGCACAAGAAATCGCCCAGTCAACTGTTTCAACTACAAAATAAAGTGATTGGAAATTGGTAATTTAGCCAATTTAACTCAAAGTTCAAAATATTCAAATTTCAAAATAGGGTGCAGAATAAACAATGCAGGCATTCCTGACACTAAACTAACATTTCCTCTGTTCATTAGTTACGTTTTCAGTCTTTACAAATGAATTCCATTTTTATTTTTTATTCACATAATGATTTTTTATTCAAACCAAAAAATGGAAGATTTACTGTTATGCAATATTGTAATAATTGTACAAATAATATCACCACATTTGTGAACGTATATTAGACCCACCAGCTGGCGTGTATTAGACGTGTGAGGTCATTTGTTTACTCTTGAACATTGGCAAAAATTTAACATTTCTGCTACTTTGAGCTCAGTTTCAAGCCATTTCCAATACTAAAACCAATCAAAATCGTCTCTATATCTGTAATATATCTTCCATTCTATCAAATGAGATCAAGAAATCGCAAATACAACTATAAAAAGTACACGAAAAAACACTGCAAAGTCGCTGTTTTAATCGAAAATTACGGTTTCAGTTTTTTCTCTCCCATTATACACTGTGTGCTGCAGGATTTGTTTTATGTGGTGCACACTTACCACATAGATGTATTCTCTCATATCCAGGCCCAAATTTACCGCTCACAGCTTATCTGAGTGAGCTGAGCTCATGACGTAGAACTATGGTTTGGACCCTGAACTCAAAGCCGTAGAACTACAGCACAGACCCTGAAAGGGTTAACAGTAGTATTACTTCTGTAGAATTTATCTATAATTTTCCTAAATTTAAAATGTGAAAATTTGACTATAACATGTGTAAAACTGAGGCTCTGATTTGAGCTTCTAAAAGTTTGGAGTGAAGGGGGGTATGCAGCGGCCACGGAGTGATAGGAGGGGATGCCATAATGGAATAATCTGGGAACACTGGTTGCGACATTTTATGGAGGTTAATTGGGCATCATCCGGGCCAAATTTGAGCGTATCGGCCTCAATCTGTAATTTACAAGTATAGTGGACCCCCGGATTATGTACTGCTCCAAACTCGAACAATTATGTAAGTTTATTTTTGTAAGTGCTTTTGTAAGTGCATTTTTGGGGGTCTAAAAGGACTAATCTAATTTACATTATTCATTATGGGAACAAATTCGTTCGGTAATGGCACTTGAACAGCATTCTGGAACGAAATAATGACGTAATCCAGGGGCCCACTGTAATGGAACGTCCCTCACAGAAATTTCTGTATAAATTTCGGGAGGAAACAGCTATAATACAGTGGTAGGAAGGAAAAATATGAGGACACCAGGGCTTCCTGCAGCACACCTTGATAAGTAAGGCTTACCTACAATTTACAGTAGTTTTACGTTGGCCTTCATAATTTCTAGCTGTTAAGGTACCGTTAGGGTGTGTTCCACCTGTGATCCAAGTGATAAGTGTTAATACGTATATAAATTTTCTTTCTAATTGTATAACGTTTTTATTCACCATATGCAGTTATATTGTTAATTACCAGGTGTAGTGGACTCAACATCTTATTCATTCAGGTCACAAAAACAATACCTATACAGTCCACTATATGTGTATATTATAATTTACCAGAGTTACTGGTAAATAGCCCCAACTTCACTTGTGGGTGTGAAAGTGTGTGTGTGGGTCTCAAAGGAGATGCATGGTGCAGCCTAGTGTCACTAAAATCCTACATAACTCTGAAGTACAACTAACATTGGTAAGTTCAATAAATCGGTTCTTAGTTGTTCCCCCCTTAAATTATGTGGATGAAATATTTCAGGAATATGCCTCTGAATCTCATTCCCATAATTTCCCACAACTTCCTCCCTGGAGACCATCACCTACCTTGTTGAGGTGTGCACCATCTAGCTGGCATCCCCTAGAACCAAGAAAAACTGTTTAGCTAGAGAGCAACAATAATTATAACGTCAGTGGGAACAAGAGCCCTCACTTGAGTGTTAGCTGTAAAGCGAAATGCCGTAAAGCGGGATCCTCCTGTATATGATACTTACGTTATTTTGTTTATTGTTTGTGACTCAGTACAGTGTGTATGTGAGAATGTCCAGCTAGTCAATCAAAATTGCAGAGATAATGCTACCAGTTTCATTATATTCACAAAAAAAAAACATCAAACACATAAGGGTGATGTCATAAATAAAAGAAAGCGAGGAACTTCATCTGCTCATTTGAAGTTTTGCTTAGGCTTTTCCAAAGAGGCAGTACAGTATATGTCTTTATGAATACTAAGACATTCATATATTTTCTTCAAGAAAGTTACAGAAGGGAGGCTTTAATAATATAGATGAATATGTATTTTCTTCTGTGTTTACCAAGAAAGAGAACAACCTGTATACGTACATATCATTAGTACAGGTGAGATGCCCTGGCTAAACTTTCATCTTTTTTTTTTTAACCGGCTGTATCCCACCAAGGCAAGGTGACCCAAAAAGAAAAAGAAAAGTTTTTCTTTTTAAATTTAGTAATTTATACAGGAGAAGGGGTTATTCCAGGTATACTAGCCCCCTTGCTCCCGGCATTTTAGTCGCCTCTTACAACATGAACGGCTTATGGAGGAAGAATTCTTTTCCACTTCCTCATGGAGATCATTAGTTATAATATACAGTAGTACCTTGACTTACAAGTGCCCCAACATATGAGTTTTCAAAGTTTCGAGCCGTTGCTCAGTTGATTTTTTGCTTTGAGTTCTGAGCCAAAATCCGAGTTACGAGCGATTAAATCACATTTTTTTCTGTGTTTCTGTATGAAACTAGTGATCTAGTGCAGTTAGCCTCAAAAACACTCTGTTTTCTCTTATACCAGGACCTCAGAAGGCCAGGAATGGGAAAAAATGGTTGAGGAGGTGATAATTATATCTCGGGAGTGGCTGCTATATTATGGCTTATTTTATTCATTCTAGAGCATATATCATGTTTAAATATTATTTATATTGTTTATTATGTCATATTAGATCAATTGTAATAGATAAGCCATAGAGTTGATATTAGCGTTATATTGAAGAATTTTCTCCTGCCTCCTGAGATTAGGGTGTTTTTTTCGGGGCTGGAATGGATTAATGGCATTTCAATTAATTTCAATGAGGGAAAATTGATTTGATATAAAAGCAAATTGAGTTACGAGCTAGGTCACGGAATGAATTAAACTCATAAGTCAAGGTACCACTATATAATAAATGTAAATTCATGAATCTTTACAAATCTATTAAAAGGTTCTCAATCTCATTTTTCCTTGAAAATACATTTTTATTTCAGTCTCAACTTTTATTTAGTTTGTAATTTTTGTCTAACTACAGTATTTACATAAAATAATGTGTACACCTTCCAAAAGTATACCAATACTAATAACATAAACTTTAAACTTCAGCCAACACCAGTTACAGTACCCTTTTGAAAAGTTGCATAATTAAACTAATAACAATATTAGTGCAGAAAGAAATACAGTGGACCCCCGCCTAACGAGCACCACGGAAATCGTACAATTAAGTAAGTATAATATTGTAAGTGCTTGTGGAAGTGTATTTTTGGGGGTCTGAAATAGACTAACCTACGTGACATTATTTCTTAAGGAAGTAAATTCCTTCGGTAATGGCACTTGAGCAGGCTTCTGGAATGAATTTTGCTCGTTAGGCGGGGGTCCACTGTATAATGAAACTTCGATTTAATGGATATCGTTTTGACGAAATTCAGATTTAACAGAAAATAAATTGTCTACAAAAAATTTGCTAAAACCAGACTAACCTGTTACTCTTACAATCAAGGGAAATCAATCTCATTATTCAGATTTAATGGACAATCATCATTACCAGACACCCTCATTTCTCTAATAGTTCATTAAATAAGGTTTCACTGTAATGGCTGTTGAAAAAACATAAATATTGTACCATAAACTTTTGAGGAAAAACCACCCAAATATCAGAAGATATAGCCATAAACAGTTTGGGGACACTCTCTGACCTCGCTGTTTTTATGCTGTCATATTATTATTATTATATGCAGAAGAAAGAGGTTAACCAGTAAAGGTCATGCTGTAACCTTCATATGTGAGGGGATTGTATATCCAACAGGCATGTGTGAGCATGTTGGATAGGAAAGAGTGAAAGCAATTGATTTTTATGATTTGGCATGGTGTTGGAGTGTGAGCAAGGTAACATTTATGAAGGAATTCAGAGAAACCAGTAAACTGAACTCGAATCCTGAAGATAGTTAGTACAGTATCTTCAATCTGAAGGAGGGATGAGAAAATGTAGTTTGGAAGGTCATCTGAAGTGAAATGTTGGCACAATTATAGTCCAATCTCTAACATGCCATTATTGTCTTAAATCTTTGAAATGATAATATGTATATAAATGAATATATGTACAGTGGACCCCTGGATTTCGTACTGCTTCCAACTCGAACAATTATGTAAGTGTATTTTTGTAAGTGCGTTTGTAAGTGTATTTTTGGGGGGTCTGAAACGGACTAATCTAATTTACATTCGTCCTTACGGAAACAAATTCGTTTGGTAATGGCACTTGAACAGCCTTCTGGAAAGAATTATTGACGAAATCTGGGGGTCCACTGTATTTATTTCTAAACAGAACAATCTTAACTCCTGTCAGTCTGGCTTCAGGCCAGGAAAGAGTACTAATGACACTAGACTCTTCCTATTCAACTCTAGAAAATAATGAATATCCACTGGGCCTCTTTACTGGTCTAAGCAAAGTACAGTGGTACGCCGGATTTCGTACAGCTCCCAACTCGAACAATTATGTAAGTGTATTTTTGTAAGTGCTTTTGTAAGTGTATTTTTGGGGGTCTGAAACGGACTAATCTAATTTACATTCGTCCTTATGGGAACAAATTAGTTCGGTAACGGCACTCGAACAGCATTCTGGAATGACGGTTTAAAATAGCAAGGTCAGATGTTTTCCCCAAAGTCACTTTGAAGCTAATACCTAAACTATGAGTCAGATGACCTTAAAATACAGCAATGCAAAACTTTCTCGACCAACCAAGAACCAACCAGTTTAACCAATTTTTTTTAAAAGAATTAGACAATTTTTTAACTTTAGGTGATCCATTTGTCCTGGACAGACCACAGTGTGAATATATACCTGGAATCAACATGGAGGGGACACTGATAGCTCCAGAAAAGCCAGGACTGACACTTTACCATAAAGTTAATGAATAATAGAAAATATATATACAGTGGTACCTCGGTTAACGATGGTCCCCAAACACTCCCTTTTATGTAAGTTTATTTTTTTAAATGCTTTTGTAAGTGTATTTTTGGGGGTCTAGAAGGACTAGTCTATTTTACATTATTCCTTATGGAGATAAATTCGTTTGGTAATGGCACTTGAACAGCATTCTGGAACGAAAAAATATCGTTAACCGAGGTACCACTGTATGTATATATATGTATGTCTTTCTTCTTTATTTCAACACGTCGGCCGTTTCCCACCGAGGCAGGGTGGCCCAAAAGGTAAAACAAAAGTTTCTCCTTTTACATTTAGTAATATATACAGGAGAAGGTGTTACCAGCCCCTTGCTCCTGGCATTTTAGTCGCCTCTTACGACACACATGGATATATGTATGTATGTTTCTTCTTCTTTCAACAAATCGGCCGTATCCAACTGAGGCAGGGTGGCCCAAAAGGAAAAACTAAATCTTCTCTTTTTAAATTTAGTAATGGATACAAGAGAAGGGGTTACTAGCCTCTTGCTCCTGGCATGTTAGTCACCTCTTATGAAATGCATGGCTTATGGAGGAAGAATTCTGTATGTTTTTATATATATATATATATATACAGTGGAACCTCGGTTTTCATATGCCCTAATTTGCATGTAAAACTATAGTTATTCTCTATAAAATGTATTTTTTGTTAATATTTTTGGGTGTCTGGAACAGATTAATTGGATTTACATTATTTCTTATGGGAAATATTAACAAAAAATACATTTTATAGAGAATAACTATAGTTTTACATACAAACTAGGGCATACGAAAACCGAGGTTCCACTGTACTGTATATATACAGTGGTACCTCGACTTACGATATTAATCCGTCAGAGAGGGCATATCTTAAGACGAAACAATCGTTAAACGAATCAATTTTCCCCATAAGAAATAATGGAAATAAATTTAATCCGTCCAAGACTTCCAAAAGTAGTTATAAATAAAATATTTTTTAGAACTTTTTGACATTAAATAATACACAATATAATGAAGAATAACTAAATACACATGCAAATATTGTACAATAACATGTCACTTACATTTATTGAAGAGTTGTTGATGTGTGGAGGACGGGAGGAGGGAAGAAGGTGGAGTACAGTAGACCCTCATTTAGCACGGTAGTTACAGTCCTGAAAACATCGTGTTAGGTAAAATCGTGTTAGATAATTAAAAGAACTTGTGGGAAAAATAGGGTTACAGTCCTGAGAGTCCCCAAAAAGCCAAACAAGTTTTTTTTAGACCAACAGATCTTACAAATATAAAAGAGAATATGTAATTGTAGTTCATTATCATGATGTATTACGTTGTTTTTACTGCTTAAGACTACAAATGTAACAGAAATAATAGTATTTACCTTAAATTGTGGGTGCTGATGTTTGTGGATGATTGTGAAGAGAGTGGAGAGTTATGCTGTGGCCCTACTGGGTTATCCTAGGTTCTCTAGGATAACACTTTGGGTTATCCTAGGTTCTCTACACATATGCTGCTATGTATGATAATCAATGTAACTATCTCTGTATACCTGAATAAACTTAGTTTGTGCGAAGGAAAAACAAATTCCCTTTTCCTCAAAGCATGAGGATTCTTACAGCGGTAAATAACCATGGGCTTACACTTGAAATCACCTGATGCATTACCCAAAAGGAGCAAGGTGAAGCGATCCTTTGCTGTCTTGAAGCCTGGTGCACTTTTCTCTTGCTGACTGATATAAGTTCATGTTGGCATTTTCTTCCAGAAAACACTTGTCTCGTCAGCATTAAACACTTGTTGTGGCTCATAGCCACCCTTAGTAGGACCCCACTGACTCAATGGTTTAACCTACTGCAGGCGACCGCGGCTCAAAATTTTTCCCTCCAGCGAATCGCGTAATATAAGGTTTACGTCGTGTTAGATAAAAATGTGCCGCAATTCTTCAATCGCGTAATACCCAAAACGCGCAACATAAAGTCGTGCTAAATGAGGGTCTACTGTAGTATGCTAGTGTTTGGAAGGGGAATCCCCTTCCATTAACACTGCAGGTACCAAGTCCTTTTCTGGGGTTACTGGCCTTTTTCTTTGAATGCCACTAGGACCAGCTTGAGAGTCACTGGACCTCTTTCTAACAACAAATTTGTCCAGGGAGCTCTGTGTCTGGCGATTCTTTAAAACATCCCTGAAGTGGGACACCACAGTGTCATTGTACAGGTTGCCAGCACGGCCTGCAACAGCATGGTTAGGGTGATATTCATCCATAAATGCTTGCACCTTGCTCCACATTCCACAAATGTCCTTAATCCTTGAAGAAGGCACATTCTTCCATTTTTGTTCCACCTCCTCCTCCTCCTCTCAACCATTGTCCTGACCTCTGCTCTCTTGTTCCAGTTGCTGTTGAAGCTCTTGCAGATCTTCAGTGGTTAGCTCTTCCTTGTGCTCCTCCACCAACTGTTCCACATCCTCACCACTCACCTCTAACCCCAAAGACTTGCCCAATTCCACAATTTCTTCCAAAACAGGCTCAGGATCAGGCTCAGGGTTCTGAGGCTCAGCCCCAAACCTTCAAAATCCCTCTCTAGGACACAGTCTGGCCACAATTTTCTCCAGGCAGAGTTCAAAGTCCTGGTAGTCACTCCCTCCCAAGCCTTACCTATAAGGTGTACACAATGCAGCATATGGAAATGTTTTTTCCAAAATTCTCTTAGGGTTATGTTCATGTTCAGGGTCACATCAAAGCACTTTTGAAACATTGCTTTGGTATAGAGTTTTTTAAAGTTGGAAATGACCTGCTGGTCCATGGGCTGGAGGAGAGGAGTGGTATTAGGGGGCAAGAACTTCACTTTGATGAATTTAAACTCCTCCACAATTTTCTCTACCAAGTTTGGAGGATGACAAGGAGCATTGTCCATTATCAGGAGGCACTTAAGTGGCAAATTATTGTCCAATAGATATTTCTTCACACTGGGGCCAAACACACCATTGAACCAATCTAAGAAAATGTCCTTTGTGACCCATGCATTTTTGTTAGACCTCCACATCACACACAAGTTAGACTTGCTGACACCGCATCTGCCAAACACTCGGGATTTTCAAAAGATACACTAGTAAAGGCTTCACTTTGCAATCACCACTGGCATTGGCACAAAGCATCAAAGTTAGCCTGTCTTTCATAGGCTTATGTCCTGGCTGTGCCCTTTCCTCCTGAGTAATGTAGGTCCTGTTGGGCATTTTCTTCCAGAACAGGCCTGTTTCATCACAATTAAACACTTGTTGGGGGAGGAATTGTTCAGCCTCTAGGTACTCCTGGAATTCAGGCACATATTTTTCAGCCGCACTTTTGTCACAACTGGCTCCCTCACCATGCCTCACAACACTATGTATGCCAGTACGCTTCTTAAATTTTTGAAACCAGCCTCTGTTGGATTTAAATTCGCTCACTTCACTCGTTGCAGGCATTTTCTTAAGGAGATCATCATGCAACTGCCTTGCTTTTTCACATATTATTCCCTCCGAAACAGTATCTCCTGCTAACTGTTTCTCGTTGATCCACACCAACAACAACCTTTCCACATTTTCCAGCACTTGTGGTCTGTGTTTTGTGATCACAGATGCACCTTTTGCAACAACAGCTTCCTTGATTTTACTTGAATATTTCTTATCCACAATGGTAGCGATGGTAGAATAGGGTTTACCATACAGCCTGGCCAGCTCACTGATACGCACTCCACTTTCATATTTTTCTATTATCTCCTTCTTCACTTCTATCGTACATATATTTCTGTTCCTCTTTGCCACAGGCTTACCACTAGGAGCTTTCCTTGGACCCATGGTAGCTTATTTAGCAGTTGCAAGCACTAAAAACAGTGGAATAATGACAATATACTGGTATGAATGCGTGGGTGTGGGTGGGTGGTCGCTCTCGCTTGTAAACAATAGCACTGACGCTCCCTGGAGTGCGCGCTCAGCTGGGCGCCAAGCGGACAGGTCCGGTTTGAAAGTCGTAAGACGAATCAATCATCGAATGTCGCATTCAAATTTCTTACGTTATAAAAATCGGTTATCGAATATAACGTAAGATGATAACATCGTAAGTCGAGGTACCACTGTACATGCATATTTTTAACACACCAGCCATCTCCCACCAAGGCAGGGTGACCCAAAAAAGAAGAAACAAAGTTTTCTTCTTTTTATATTTAGTAATTTATACAGGAGAACGGGCTACTAGTCTCTTGCTCCCAGCATTGTAGTCGCCTCTTACGACATGCATGGCTTGCAGAGGAAGAATTGCTATAGGGAAGAGCTTAACCACGAAGGGTCATACAGCACCAGGAAATAGGAGGTAATTGGGTTTCATCCAAGGTGATGACAGCTCCAATTTCTTGGATCAAGAGCTTTGCAGTAGTCTGCATAACAGAAAATCTTCTATTTTTTGTGAGAATAAAAATTCAAAATGGAAAGCAAAAGTAATGTAAAAGGGGCCTGGAGACATGACTAATGAACAGATAAAATGTTATTTTAGTGCGAGGAATGTCTGTCTCGTTTATTCTGGACCCTATTTTGAAATTAGCATCTTTTGAAATTTGTGTGAAATTGGCCAAACTGCCAATTTCTGACCACTTTATTGGGTAGTTGAAATCGGTAAATTGGCAGTTTCTTGTACTCAATCAATAGAACAAATGGAATTTTAGCAAAATAGCTATAATTTTAGTAGACTGAAACATTGGAATTAGCCGAAAATAGGGCTCAAAGTAGGCGAAATCGCCGATGCGTAAATATCATCGATACCCTAACTTTGTGAGAGCATAATTCCATTAGTTTTCCATCAAATTTCATACTTTTGGTGTCATTATGATAGGAAAAAGATTCTCTATCATTTCCTAAGAAAAAATAATTTTCTTTTTCTGAAAATTTTTCAACCCTGAGAACGAGTTTGGGAGACGGCCTCTCGACCCTGAAAGGGTTAAAATATTTGTAGTCTTGATGTAGGGTTTAGGTGAGCAGTATGTATTTGTAGGTAGTCAGGTGTAGGTAGCCCAGTAGGTGTAGGTAGGTACGATATTTAAAGCGACCCAGAACGATAAAATACACATTCAGTACACTCGTTACTTACCTTAAAATATGTATAGTCTTAAAGTAGGGTGAAAGGAGAGTAGTATTTATTCGTAGGAAGTCAGGTGTAGGTAGCCAGTAGGTGTAGCTAAGCAGCCGCCTGGCTACCACACCTAAACATAATATGCAATACTTAAAGCACCCCAGAGCGATATTATTATTATTACCTTGTTCACTAAGTTTAATCATTTCTAACAACTACCCTTAGATGCATCATAAATGACAGAGAAGTGATGAGAAATCATGCCGACAATTGTAAACAAATGCAAATGCATTGAACGTGCATTGATACACATTTTCTCTGGTGCTGGACCAGAGAAAACTGAATTCTTTCCCTCCGCCCTGTACCACGTCTCATATTTATGTGAAATTTATCGTACTTTGGGTGTATGTACAGTGGTCCCTCGACTATCGGTCTTAATCCGTTCCAGGAGCTAGACCTCAACACGAAAAACTTGAAACTAGAAACCTTATTTCCCATAAAAAATAATGTAAATACAATTAATCCGTTCCAGACATCCAAAAATATTCACAAAAAATAATTTTTTTAAAGATTAACTAGTATACTTTTACATTCACAAAACAATTATAAATATATACAAAGTAGTGTAATAAATTTATAATTAATCATTTAAAATAACATTTACTTACCTTTATTGAAAGAGAGTTGCTGGCATCTAGAAGATAGGGAGGAGGACAGGGGGAGGGGTTAGTGTTTGGAAGGGGAATCCCCACACCCTGCCTTCCTGCTACACTCCCTGCATGCCTGCTACACTCCCTGCATGCCTGCTACACTCCCTGAATGAATGCTACACTCTCTACATGCCTGCTACACTCACTGCATGCCTGCTACACTCCCTGCATGCCTGCTACACTCCCTGCATGAATGCTACACTCATGCATGCCTGCTACACTCCTGCATGCCTGCTACACTCCCTGCATGAATGCTATACTCCCTGCATGAATGCTACACTCCCTGCATGCCTGCTACACTCCCTGCATGCCTGCTACACTCCCTGCATGAATGCTACACTCCCTTCATGCCTGCTACACTCCCTGCATGAATGCTACACTCCCTGCATGCCTGCTACACTCCCTGCATGCCTGCTACAGTCCCTGCATGCCTGCTACACTCCCTGCATGCCTGCTACACTCCCTGCATGCCTGCTACACTCCCTGCATGATGCTACACTCCCTGCATGAATGCTACACTCCCTGCATGAATGCTACACTCCCTGCATGAATGCTACCACTGGGATGCCACTAGGAAGCTTCTTTGGACCCATGGTGACTTATTTCACAGTGACAATCACTAAACCACCAATAAACACAACAAATGTATTGTGAATGTTTGAAGGAGCGCGCTGGGTATTGTTCACTCAAGTGTAAAAAACGCTAGACTGGCGTTCTGCCGGGCGAGGCGCGCAAGCGAAGGCAGGCGGACAGGTCTGGTACGGACCGCTACACGAGTAAAAACTGCTACACGAGAAAATTATTGTCTGAAAAAGGCAACCTTTACACGAAGAAACCGTTATTCGGACAGACCGTTACTCGGGGGTCCACTGTATCATGTTTATATGCTATGTAATGAATTTCTTATATAATTTTGAAGAAAATATCATAGATGGATTAATGAAAATGTCTATATAAATGTAAAATAAGGCATCTAATGTGCTCAAGAGTGATTATTACTATTCTTAAATATTAGTATTATTACAGTGGTACCTCGGTTTTCGTACAGCTCCCAACTCAAACAATTATGTAAGTGTATTATTGTAAGTGCTTTTGTAAGTGTATTTTTGGGGTCTGAAATGGACTAATCTAATTTACCTTTGTCCTTATGGGAACAAATTCGTTCAGTAATGGCGCTCGAACAGCATTCTGGAATGAATTATCAACGAAAACTGAGGTACCACTGCACAGCCTCACCTCGCTTAACGACGGAGTTTCGTTCCTAAAACCACGTCGGTAAACGAATTCATTGCTAAGTGAGGAGCATACTATAATGGTAGTGGGTTTGTGTCAACCATCTTTGATATTGTTTTAATGTCACCTTTGTACCATTTATAACATTTCTGGTATATTTTTAAATGTTTATACAGTAGTGTACTATATACTGAAATAAACAGAATAGAGGAAAATCAGCTCTAATATACAGTGGACCCTCGCTATTCGAACACTCCAAAACTCACCCTCATTCCAGAATGCTGTTCAAGCGAAACAAAGCTGAAGGGGGTAGGCGAGTTTCAGTGGGGAGAAATAAATGGGATTAAGTCAGGAGTATCTGAGAGAGTTAGAGCTAAGGAAGAGGTAGCAATAATGTTGAAGGATCAGTTATGGAAGGAGAAGAGGGAATATAAATGTGTAAATTCAAGGATTATGTGGATTAAAATAATGGTCAGATGCGAAAAGTGGGTCATAATAAGCGTGTATGCACCTGGAGAAGAGAGGAGAAAGAGAGATTTTGGGAGATGTTAAGCGAATGTAAAGGAACTTTTGAACCAAGTGAGAGAGTAATTGTGGTAGGGGACCTAAATGCTAAAGTAGGAGAAACATGTAGAGAGGGTGTGGTAGGTAAGTTTGGGGTGCCAGGTGTAAATGATAATGGGAGCCCTTTGATTGAACTTTGTATAGAAAGGGGTTTAGTTATAGATAATACATATTTTAAGAAAAAGAGGATAAATAAGTATACAAGATATGATGTAGGGCGTAATGACAGTAGTTTGTTGGACTATGTATTGGAAGATAAAAGACTGTTGAATAGACTTCAGGATGTACATGTTTATAGATGGGCCACAGATATATCAGATCACTTTTTAGTTATAGCTACAGTGGGAGTAAAAGGTAGATGGGATACAAGGAAAATAGAAGCAGTAAGTAAGAGTAATGTATGAGAGTATAGTTATACCAACACTCTTATATGGGTGTGAAGCATGAGTGATGAATGTTGCAATGAGGAGAAGGCTGGAGGCAGTGGAGATGTCATGTCTGAGGTCAATGTGTGGTGTGAATATAATGCAGAGAATTCGGAGTTTGGAAATTAGGAGGAGGTGCGGGATTACCAAAACTATTATCCAGAGAGCTGAGGAGGGGTTGTTGAGGTGGTTCGGACATGTAGAGAGAATGGAACGAGACAGAATAACTTGGAGAGTGTATAAATCTGTAGTGGAGGGAAGGCAGGGAAGGGGTCGGCCTAGGAAAGGTTAGAGGGAGGGGGTAAAGGAGGTTTTGTGTGCGAGGGGCTTGGACTTCCAGCAAGCATGTGTGAGCGTATTTGATAGGAGTGAATGGAGACAAATGGTTTTTAATACTTGACGTGCTGTTGGAGTGTGAGCAAAGTAACATTTATGAAGAGATTCAAGGAAACCGGCAGGCCGGACTTGAGTCCTGGAGATGGGAAGTACAGTGTCTACACTCTGAAGGAGGGGTGTTAATGTTGCAGTTTTATAACTGTAGTGTAAAGCACCCCTCTGGCAAGACAGTGATGGAGTGAATGATGATGAAAGTTTTTCTTTTTCGGGCCACCCTGCCTTGGTGGGAATCGGCCGATGTGTTAATAAAAAAAAATAAAAAAAATAAAAGGAATGATGTAAATTAGATTAGTCCATTTCAGACCCCCAAAACTACACTTATAAAAGCATTTATAATAATAAACTTACATAAAAGGGTGAGTTTTGGAGAGGGTCCACTGTACATTATTTAGATGTGCATACTGGTTAGAGAGCCAGTCGTAAGTCTGAGTCGTCAGTAAACGAGTACGTTGCTAAGTGAGGAGAGACTGTATTATTAATATGGCGTCAAGACTAGAGAGATACTCTTAGTGATTTTAATGTGTACTTGCACGCCAGCACAGTGTGTAAGTTTATTTTGGTACAAGTACACGTAAGTATAATTATCAGAGTACACACATAACTTATAGGTAGTAGGTTGGTAGACAGCAACCACCCAGGGAGGTACTACCATCCTGCCAGGTGACTGTGAAACAGAAACCTGAAACTGTTTTACATGATGGTAGGATTGCTGGTGTCTTTTTTCTGTCTCATAAACATGCAAGATTTCAGGTACATCTTGCTACTTCTACTTACACTTAGTTCACACTACACATTCATGTACAAGCATATATATATACACACCCCTCTGGGTTTTCTTCTATTTTCTTACTAGTTCTTGTTCTTATTTCCTCTTATCTCCATGGGAAAGTGGAACAGAATTCTTCCTCCGTAAGCCATGCGTGTCGTAAGAGGCGACTAAAATGCCGGGAGCAAGGGGCTAGTAACCCCTTCTCCTGTATATATTACTAAATGTAAAAGGGAAAACTTTCGTTTTTCATTTTGGGCCACCCCGCTTCGGTGGGAAACGGCCGACGTGTTGAAAGAAGAAGACACACATAACTTTAAAACACTTGAAATTTTGGAAAGTTTCCAGACATAATGGATAGATATGGATGTAAACAAACCGGGTGGTGCATGGTGACTGTATCAGAGTGTCAGGTGGGGGAGTTGTATAGCGAGTACACACACAACCCGCACATATAAAAGGGAGGAGCTTATGACGACGTTTCGGCCCGACTTGGAAAATTTACAAAGTGACTTTGTAAATGGTCCAAGTCGGGTCGAAACGTCGTCGTAAGCTCCTCCCTTTTATATGTGCGGGTTGTGTGTGTATTGTTCCAGTCACGGTATTGTGCCTTTTTTTGTTATTTATTGTATAGTGAGTTTTGGTCATAATTTTAAATGTCCGTATTAGCAAAACACAGTAAAGCAGGGGCCCTACTGTATCTCATAAACACCCTCTCATATACTGAAGTACATTTGTATCTCCATTAAATATCACAGATCATTTTCCAGTACTGTACACCGAGTAGTTCACAACATTTCTAACCCTAATCAGCTGTAAGTGAACATTTTCCCTCTATATTTTCATTACTATGATTCCTCCCAAAAATTCTTCATCTACTGTACTTAAAATACTTTCTATTTCCAGTGAAAAAATATTTATTTTCACAAGTGCTAATGACATTCCAGTCATTATTTGTAGAGAACAACAATGCAGACTATGTTAAGAGGTTGGCAAGCTAATACGGTATACACCATCAGCACGCACTATGAGGTCACACAAAACTCAGTCATCACTGCCATCTTAAGCTACTTCAGAGCAAAATTATGTTTGAATGTTCTGTACACTGCATCAGCTGCTCTAATTATTTATAAGAAAAAAAACTCAAAATTCATTCTTAATACAAATACTCAAAACCTTTTTTTCAATAAAACACAACTTTATTTTAAAAAATAAAGAAACTATAAAATTAAATTAAAAAAGTAAAAGGTTTTAGGCTTAGATATAAAAATGTAAGAGGTTAAATACTAGAGAATACTTCACCAAAATAACTTTAACACAGTTATATAACAATAAAGGCATGCTTTTTTTTTAACAGTTACCAGAATGTTTTCAGACTGTACAATAAGTGATTTTATTATTAATGGCAGAAAATGATTTATCATGAATCACCATTAATAATAATAGTGATTCAGTTACCAGAATGTTTTCAAATTGTACAATAAGTAATTTATTATTAATGGCAGTAAATGATTTATCATGAATCACCATTCAAATCCTAGACAAAACAGCAGTGCTAAATTCGAATGTAATTCATTCATGAAAATGATGTATAATCATTCAACTGACTCCACCAATGAAAAGCATTAATAGTTAGGTTTTCCGGGCACTACAGCCTTGGGAGCTGGCTGCCACCACCAGAGTGCATTGTATTTCTTCACACTTTCTACTTCCTTACTGGTGAATTTAAGGATAACAGATATTGCATTCAACATCAGTTGACGGGACTCTGCATCTGAACTTATCATATACTGGAGGACAACATTTTTCAGGTACTCAAAGTTTTCACCCTCTCGAGAAACATTTCTTCGATGTCTGGAAATGATGGAAAAACAATGTAAGTGTAGCAATAAATAAAGGAATTAATTTATATTTTTTTATTAACACATCGGCCATTTCCCACCAAGGCAGGGTGGCCTGAAAAAAGAAAAACTTTCATCATCATTCACTCCATCACTGTCTTGCCAGAGGCATGCTTACACTACAGTTATAAAACTGCAACATTAACACCCCTCCTTCAGAGTGCAGGCACTGTACTTCCCATCTTCAGGGCTCAAGTCCGGCCTGCCGGTTTAGCTGAATCCCTTCATAAATGTTACTTTGCTTCTACTCCAACAGCACGTCAAGTATTAAAAACCATTTGTCTCCATTCACTCCTATCAAATACGCTCATGCATGCTTGCTGGAAGTCCAAGCCCCTCGCACACAAAACCTCCTATACCCCCTCCCTCCAACCTTTCCTAGGCCGACCCCTTCCCTGCCTTCCCTCCACTACAGATTTATACACTCTCGAAGTCATTCTACTTTGTTCCATCCTTTCTACATGTCCAAGCCACCTCAACAACCCCTCCTCAGCCCTCTGGATAATAGTCTTGGTAATCCCGCACCTCCTCCTAATTTCCACACTACGAATTCGCTGCATTATATTCACACCACACATTTATCTCAGACATGATATCTCCATTGCCTCCAGCCTTCTCCTTGTTGCAACATTCACCACCCATGCTTCACACCCATATAAGAGTGTTGGTATAACTATACAGTGGTCCCTCGACTATTGGTCATAATCCGTTCCAGGAGCTAGACCTTAACACGAAAAATTCGAAACTCGAAACCTTATTTCCCATAAGAAATAATGTAAATACAATTAATCCGTTCCAGACACCCAAAACTATTAAAAAATAATAAATTTAAATGATATTAATTATATTTCTACATACACAAAACAACATTATTAACACATAATAATAAATACATAATAAAAAATAAATAACATAATAATAAATAGCATTTACTTACCTTTATTGAAGAGAGTTGTTGGCATCTGGAAGATAGGGAGGAGGACAGGGGGAGGGGTTAGTGTTTGGAAGGGAAATCCCCCTCCATAAGGACTTCAGGTTACAAGTCCTTATCTGGGGTTACTTCCCTTCTTTTTCTTTTAATCCCACTAGGACCAGCTTGAGTCACTAGACCCCTGTCTAGAAAAATAGGTGTCCAGAGTGCTCTGTTTCTGGCGCCTCTAACATTTTCCTGAAGTGCAACATGGCTCTGTCACTGAACTGGTTGCAGAGATGGCTTATTTCAGCTTGCTCAGGGTGAAATTGTTCAACAAAACTTTGCACATCGTTCCACTTGGAACAAATTTCCTTAATCCGTGAAGAAGGCACCTCACCCTGTCCATCCTCCTGTGAATCAATTTCCTCTTCTGTCGTCTGATGCTGTTCCTGATGAAGCTCTTTCAGCTCTTCAGTGGTTAGGTCTACCCTGTGGTCCTCCACCAACTCTTCCACATTCTCACCACTCACCTCCAACCCCAGGGACTTGCCCAATTCTACAATATCTTCCACAACAGGCACAGGGTTGTCAGCCTCAAATCCTTCAAAATCCTTCTTTTCAACACAATCCAGCCACAGTGGTCTCCAAGCAGAGTTCAAAGTCCTGGAAGTCACTCCCTCCCAAGCCTTATTTATAAGGCTTATGCAATGGAGGATACTGAAGTGATTCCTCCAGAACTCTCTTAGGGTCAACTCAGTGTCTGAGTTCATTTCAAAGCACTTTTGAAACACTGCTTTTGTGTAGAGTTTTTTGAAGTTAGAAATGACATGCTGGTCCATGGGCTGGATGAGAGGAGTGGTGTTAGGAGGCAAGAACGTCACTGTGATGAAACTGAACTCATGAGACAAATAGTCTTCCAAGTTGTGAGGATGAGCAGGAGCATTGTCCAGTAGCAGGAGGCACTTGAGTGGCAATTTCTTTTCCAGGAGGTATTTCTTCACACTAGGGCCAAACACTCCAATGAACCATTCCACAAAAATGTCCTTAGTGACCCATGCCTTGGTGTTAGCCTTCTAATACACACAATTTATTCTTGTTAACATTGTGTTTCTTGAAGGCTCTGGGATTTTCTGAGTGATACACCAGTAAAGGCTTCACTTTCAAATCACCACTGGCATTACTACACATCATGAGAGTTAGCCTGTCTTTCATAGGCTTGTGTCCTGGCAGTGCCTTTTCCTCCTGAGTAATGAAGGTCCTGTTTGGCATTTTCTTCCAAAACAGGCCTGTTTCATCACAATTAACCCTTTAACTGTCCAAACGTAGATATACGTTTGTACGCGTACTGCTCTGAACGTAGATCTACGTTTTATTTTTCATTCCTTCAAATTTAGTGCAATAGGCCTGAGTCGCCTAGACATGAGAGAATGGGTCTGCGCCCTCAGTATGCGCAGTATTAAAAAAATCTGGGACCACTTAGTACCTTGTGGGAGCACTAGTTCAATTGAGTGCCAGCTAGAGCAAATAATGTGGCAAAACACCATGGATTCACTGATGTCATGTCGCATTAACACTCCCCTTATTAAAGGAAAGTAAAAATAGGTTCGATAAATACATGAGTGGCTGTGGGTGGGTGTGAGTTGGACCTGACTAGCTTGTGCTACTAGGTCTGATGCTGTGCTCCTTCCTTCAGAGGATGTGACCTGACTAGGTGGGTCATTGGTCTAAGCTGGGGGGTGACATGGACCTGCCTTGCATGGGCCAGTAGGCCTTCTGCAGTGTTCCTTCTTTTTTATTTTTTTATTTTTTTTATTATTAACACATCGGCCGATTCCCACCAAGGCAGGGTGGCCTGAAAAAGAAAAACTTTCATCATCATTCACTCCATCACTGTCTTGCCAGAGGGGTGCTTTACACTACAGTTATAAAACTGCAACATTAACACCCCTCCTTCACATCTCCAGGACTCAAGTCTGGCCTGCCGGTTTCCCTGAATCCCTTCATAAATGTTACTTTGCTCACACTCCAACAGGACATCAAGTATTAAAAACCATTTGTCTCCATTCACTCCTATCAAATACGCTCACACATGCTTGCTGGAAGTCCAAGCCCCTCGCACACAAAACTTCCTTTACCCCCTCCCTTCAACCTTTCCTAGGCCGACCCCTACCCCGCATTCCCTCCACTACAGATTTATACACTCTCGAAGTTATTCTGTCTCGTTCCATTCTCTCTACATGTCCGAACCACCTCAACAACCCCTCCTCAGCTCTCTGGATAATAGTTTTGGTAATCCCGCACCTCCTCCTAATTTCCAAACTCCGAATTCTCTGCATTATATTCACACCACACATTGACCTCAGACATGACATCTCCACTGCCTCCAGCCTTCTCCTCGTTGCAACATTCATCACCCATGCTTCACACCCATATAAGAGTGTTGGTATAACTATACTCTCATACATTCCCTTCTTTACTTCCATGGACAAAGTTCTTTGTCTCCACAGACTCCGAAGTGCTCCACTCACCCTTTTTCCCTCATCAATTCTATGATTCACCTCATCCTTCATAGACCCATCTGCTGACATGTCCACTCCCAAATATATGAATACATTCACCTCCTACATACTCTCTCCCTCCAATCTGATATCCAATCTTTCATCACCTAATCTTTTTGTTATCCTCATCACCTTACTCTTTCCTATATTCACTTTCAATTTTCTTCTTTTACACACCCTACCAAATTCATCCACCAACCTCTGCAACTTATCTTCAGAATCTCCCAAAAGCACAGTGTCATCAGCAAAAAGCAACTGTGACAACTCCCACTTTGTATTTAATTCTTTATCTTTTAACCCCACACCTCTTGCCAAGACCCTCGCATTCACTTCTCTTACAACCCCATCTATAAATATATTGAACACAACCACGGTGACATCACACATCCTTGTCTAAGGCCCACTTTTACTGGGAAATATTCCCCTTCTCTCCTACACACTCTAACTTGAGCCTCACTTTTTTTTTTTTTTTTTTTTCAACAAGTCGGCCGTCTCCCACCGAGGCAGGGTGACCCAAAAAGAAAGAAAATCCCCAAAAAGAAAATACTTTCATCATCATTCAACACTTTCACCACACTCATACATAATCACTGTCTTTGCAGAGGAGCTCAGATACGACAGCTGAGAAAAGTCCCTCCCAGCTGTCACTATCTCAGACCCCTCCTTTAAAGTGCAGGCATTGTACTTCCCATTTCCAGGACTCAAGTCCAACTAAATCAATTAACTGGTTTCCCTGAATCCCTTCACAAAATGTTACCCTGCTCACACTCCAACAGATCGTCATGTCCCAAAACCATTCGTCTCCATTCACTCCTATCTAACACGCTCACACATGCTTGCTGGAAGTCCAAGCCCTCGCCCACAAAACCTCCTTTACCCCTCTCCTCCAACCTTTTCTAGAACGACCCCTACCCCGCCTTCCTTTCCCTACAGATTTATACGCTCTCCAAGTCATTCTACTTTGATCCATTCTCTCTAAATGACCAAACCACCTTAACAACCCCTCTTCAGCCCTCTGACAAATACTTTTAGTAACTCCACACCTTCTCCTAATTTCCACATTCCGAATTTTCTGCATAATATTTACACCACACATTGCCCTTAGACAGGACATCTCCACTGCCTCCAGCCTCCTCCTCGCTGCAGCATTTGCAACCCATGCTTCACACCCATATAAGAGTGTTGGTACCACTATACTTTCGTACATTCCTTCTTTGCCTCCATGGATAACGTTTTTGTCTCCACAGATACCTCAATGCACCACTCACCTTTTTCCTTCATCAATTCTATGGTTAACCTCATCCTTCATAAACCCATCCGCTGACACGTCAACACCCAAATATCTGAAAACATTTACTTCTTCCATAATCCCTCTCTCCAATGTGATATCCAATTTTTCTTTATTTAAATCGTTTGATACCCTCATCACCTTACTCTTATCTATGTTCACTTTTAACTTTCTACCTTTACACACTCTCCCAAACTCGTCCACTAACCTTTGCAACTTTTCTTTAGAATCTCCCATAAGCACAGTATCATCAGCAAAAAGTAACTGTGTCAACTCCCATTTTGCATTTAATTCTCCATAATTTAATCCCACCCTCTCCCCAACACCCTAGCATTTACTTCTTTTACAACCCCATCTATAAATATATTAAACAACCATGGTGACATTACACATCCCTGTCTAAGACCTACTTTTACCGGAAGTAATCTCCCTCTCCTACACACCCTAACCTGAGCCTCACTATCCTCATAAAAACTCTTTACAGCCTTCAGTAACTTACTACCTATTCCATACACTTGCAACATTTGCCACATTGCTCCCCTATCCACTCTATCATATGCCTTTTCTAAATCCATAAATGCAATAAAACTTCTCTACCTTTATCTAAGTACTGTTCACATATATGCTTCACTGTAAACACTTGATCTACACATCTCCTACCCACTCTAAAGCCTCCTTGCTTATCTGCAATCCTACTCTCTGTCTTACCTCTAATTCTTTCAATAATAACCCTGCCATACACTTTACCTGGTATACTCAGTAAACTTATTCCCTAAATTTTTACACTCTCTTTATCCCCTTCCCTTTATATAAAGGAACTATACATGCTCTCTGCCAATCCCTAGGTACCTTCCCTCTTTCATACATTTATTAAACAAAAATACCAACCACTCCAGCACTATATCCCCCTGCTTTTAACATTTCTGTCATGATTCCGTCAATTCCAGCTGCTTTACCCCCTTTCATTCTACGTAATGCCTCACGCACCTCCCCCACACTCACATCCTGCTCTTCTTCACTCCTAAACGATGTTGTACCTCCCTGGCCAGTACATGAAATTACCGCCTCCCTTTTTTCATCGACATTTAAAAGTTCCTCAAAATATTCCCGCCATCTATCCAATACCTCCAGCTCCCCATCTACTAACTCCCCTACTCTGTTTTTAACTGACAAATCCATTCGTTCCCTAGGCTTTCTTACCTTGTTTATCTCACTCCAAATTTTTTTCTTGTGTTCAGCAAAATTTCTTGACAGAGCCTCTCCCATTCTTTCATCCGCTCTTCTTTTACACTCTCTCACCACCCTCTTCACCTTTCTTTTACTTTCCATATACTCTGCTCTTCTATTAACACTTCTGTTTTGTAAAAACCTCTCATAAGCTACCTTTTTCTCTTTTATCACACCCTTTACTTCCTCATTCCACCACTCACTCCTCTTTCCTCCTGCACCCACCCTCCTATAGCCACAAACTTCTGCCCCACATTCTAATACTGCATTTTTAAAACTATCCCAACTCTCTTCAACCCCCCCACTACTCCTACTTGCACTAGCCCACCTTTCTGCCAATATCCTCATAAAAACTCTTCACTGCTTTCAGTAACCTACCTCCTATTCCATACACCTGCAACATCTGCCACATTGCCCCCCCTATCCACCATGTCATATGCCTTTTCCAAATCCATAAATGCCACAAACACCTCTTTACCCTTATCTAAATACTGTTCAGCTATATGTTTCATTGTAAACACTTGGTCTACACACCCCCTATCTGTCCTAAAACTTCCTTGTTCATCTGCTATCCTACTCTCCATCTTGCTCTTAATTCTTTCAATAATAACTCTACCATACACTTTGCCAGGTACAGTGGTACCTCGACTTACGTTGTTATCACCTTACGTTATATTCGATATCCGTTACTTATAACGTAAGAAATTTGTATGCGACATCCGTTGTTTGATTCGTCTTACGCCTTTCGTACCGGACCTGTTCGCTTGGAGCCCAGCTGAGCGCGCACTCCAGGGAGCGTCAGTGTGCTAGTGTTTACAAGCGAGAGCGACCACCCACCCACACCCACGCATTCATACCAGTATATTGTCATTATTCCACTGTTTTTAGTGCTTGCAACTGCTAAATAAGCTACCATGGGTCCAAGGAAAGATCCTAGTGCTAAGCCTGTGGCAAAGAGGAACAGAAATATATTTACGATAGAAATGAAGAAGGAGATAATAGAAAAATATGAAAGTGGAGTGCGTATCAGTGAGCTGGCCAGGCTGTATGGTAAACCCTATTCTACCATCTCTACCATTGTGGATAAGAAATATTTAAGTAAAATCAAGGAAGCAGTTGTTGCAAAAGGTGCATCTGTGATCACAAAACACAGACCACAAGTGCTGGAAAATGTGGAAAGGTTGTTGTTGGTGTGGATCAACGAGAAACAGTTAGCAGGAGATACTGTTTCGGAGGGAATAATATGTGAAAAGCAAGGCAGTTGCATGATGATCTCCTTAAGAAAATGCCTGCAACGAGTGAAGTGAGCGAATTTAAAGCCAGCAGAGGCTGGTTTCAAAATTTAAGAAGCGTACTGGCATACATAGTGTTGTGAGGCATGGTGAGGGAGCCAGTTGTGACAAAAGTGCGGCTGAAAATATGTGCCTGAATTCCAGGAGTACCTAGAGGCTGAACAATTCCTCCCCAACAAGTGTTTAATTGTGATGAAACAGGCCTGTTTTGGAAGAAAATGCCCAACAGGACCTACATTACTCAGGAGGAAAAGGCACAGCCAGGACATAAGCCTATGAAAGACAGGCTAACTTTGATGCTGTGTGCCAATGCCAGTGGTGATTGCAAAGTGAAGCCTTTACTGGTGTATCTTTTGAAAATCCCAGTGTTTGGCAGATGCGGTGTCAGCAAGTCTAACTTGTGTGTGATGTGGAAGTCTAACAAAAGGCTTGGGTCACAAAGGACATTTTCTTAGATTGGTTCAATGAAGTGTTTGGCCCCAGTGTGAAGAAATATCTCGAGAAAATAATTTGCCACTTAAGTGCCTCCTGATAATGGACAATGCTCCTTGTCATCCTCCAAACTTGGTGAGAAAATTGTGGAGGAGTTTAAATTCATCAAAGTGAAGTTCTTGCCCCTAATACCACTCCTCTCCTCCAGCCCATGGACCAGCAGGTCATTTCAACTTTAAAACTCTATACCAAAGCAATGTTTCAAAAGTGCTTTGATGTGACCCTAGACATGAACATAACCCTAAGAGAATTTTGGAAAAACATTTCCATATGCTGCATTGTGTACACCTTATAGGTAAGGCTTGGGAGGGAGTGACTACCAGGACTTTGAACTCTGCCTGGAGAAAATTGTGGCCAGACTGTGTCCTAGAGAGGGATTTTGAAGGTTTTGGGCTGAGCCTCAGAACCCTGAGCCTGAGCCTGAGCCTGTTTTGGAAGAAATTGTGGAATTGGCAAGTCTTTGGGTTAGAGGTGAGTGGTGAGGATGGAACAGTTGGTGGAGGAGCACAAGGAAGAGCTAACCACTGAAGATCTGCAAGAGCTTCAACAGCAACTGGAACAAGAAAGCAGAGGTCAGGACAATGGTTCAGGAGGAGGAGGAGGGGGAACAAAATGGAAGAATGTGCCTTCTTCAAGGATTAGGAGATCTGTCAAATGGAGTGATGTGCAAGCATTTATGGATGAATATCACCCTAACCATGCTGTTGCAGGCCGTGCTGGCAACCTGTACAATGACACTGTGGTGTCCCACTTCAGGGATGTTTTAAAGAATCGCCAGACACAGATCTCCTGGACAAGTCTTGTTGTTAGAAAGAGGTCCAGTGACTCTCAAGCTGGTCCTAGTGGCATTCAAAGAAAAGGAGTAACCCCAGAAAAGGACTTGGTACCTGCAGTGTTAATGGAAGGATTCCCTTCCAAACACTAGCATCTACTCACCTTCTCCCCTCCTCACTTCCTCCACACATCAACAACTCTTCAATAAATGTAAGTGACATGTTATTGTACAATAGTATGTATTTGCATGTGTATTTATGTATTCTTTATTCAATTACAGTGGTACCCCGACTTACGATATTAATCCGTCAGAGAGGGCATATTTTAAAGCGAAACAATCGTAAACGAATCAATTTTCCCCATAAGAAATAATGGAAATAAATTTAATCCGTCCAAGACTTCCAAAAGTAGTTAAATAAAATATTTTTAGAACTTTTGGACATTAAATAATACAGAATTGAATAAAGAATACATAAATACATGCAAATATTTTACAATAACATGTCACTTACATTTATTGAAGAGTTGTTGATGTGTGGAGGACGGAGGAGGGGAGAAGGTGGAGTAGTATGCTTAGTGTTTGAAGGGAATCCCTTCCATTAACACTGCAGGTGGTAAGTTCTTTTCTGGGGTTACTTCCTTTTTCTTGAATGCCACTAGGACCAGCTTGAGAGTCACTAGACCTCTT